>VXBT01000774.1:351994-543906 GCA_013400235.1 Oriolus oriolus | reverse complement strand
TTGGTGGTGATAGCTCTTAGAATCATCTTCTACTATAAAACAAAAGAACAAGCAATGATTAAGTCTTTTTTATGGAAATGTAGGTAATGATCCATTAACCCATGGTGTCAAAGCTATTTGCACATTCATCATTCAGCACCCTTCTGACATGGAGAAAATAAATACAATTCCAGCCTATTCTGTTCGGCTGGTCCATTTTCTAACAGTACAAAAAGCTTGTAGTAGAATGATCAAATTTTAAAATATGGGTGAGGAATGAGCTTAGTGTTGACACAGAAACACCCCCACTCCCAGTTAAAAAAAAAAACAACAAAAAAACAGCAAAAACCCCAACAAAACCTTGGAAACCAAAAAAACCCACAACTTTAAAAGTTAAAATTGTTTTACTTTTGGTTTTGGCACTTGGATGTCAGAGTGTCAAGAGCAACAGTGAATCACAATTAACTGTAACAGTGATAAGAGAAAAGCTGTTGTGAGCATAGTACACAGTATTAACAAACAATTAAATCAGTCTCTTTTTTATTTTTTTTAGCATTTTTCTACCCATATGCTTATCTTTAGAATACTTGTGACTGGAAAAGGTACCTGCCTCTTCTGTTTTATCCATATGGTCCCATAGTAACAGATGCCTGAAATGGCTTAGGAAAGGTGTGACTCATGCTATCTGCTGGATTTTTCCTGGCATTTTTTCCCTTGATTTGTCAAAATATTGCACAAAAGAATGTTCATTTATAGGATTACAGACCAAAACCTACATTTAGAAATGCTGTCATAAATGCCTGCATGCAGTCTGGCTGTCTTTCCTGCCAAGGACTGTTAATGCTTAAATTAGCCACCTGATGGTCTGGTGCCTTGTTGTTCACAAATGTCAACTGCTCGTGAAAGAAATAACAGTTTTTTTCCATCAATTCACAGAATAACATTCTGAGTGAGCTCATAAACTCCGCTAATTGCTGGCAAAAATTTGCATGTACTTTTCCTTTGGATTGTTCAGCGCTCCATTGGAGGTGGCATGGCAGCACATGGAGCTGCCACCAAGCCTGCAAGTGCGACTCTCCAAACTTTGCCTCTTGGAAAGAAAGGGTGGCTGAGACAAGGGAGAAAAACACCCAGCTTGATCTGAGTCTTGTTTCTTGTTTCTGCTTATAATCATACATAATTATTAGGCAAGGAATTTAAATTACAGCCTTTTCCTCTATACAGAGCTTATTCAGATAAAAGGCGTATTAATTTTCTATGTTTTTCTGCCACTGAAGCATCACTGTTAACCATGATTTGAAATTTTTTTTGGTGTTCTCTATCTCCTCTTTGCCCTCTTCCCTCCAGCTCTGAATTCTGCAAAATACAGAACCTATATCAAAGTCCACGTGGGTTTTAAATACGTATCTTTAAATAAAGAAAAATGTGTTTCTGATTTGAGAAGCAGTATTTAAGAAATTTAATCTTTCAAAAACCTTTTTTCTTGAGTTATCAAAACCACCCTAAGTCAAGCCGTGACATGTTTCCTATAATGCAATCTAATTTCTAGAATTGTGTTTCCGAAAGAGCCATTTAATTTGTACTTTTCAGCAATTTTCAACTAATTCTCTATTGTAGTTTCTGGAACTATTCTGTAGAATAAATTTTACTTCAGATATATAACTACCCCCTGAAGCTCAGGCATCCTTCATCTGATGAAAATGTGATTTTTAGAGCTGTCTACCACACTATTCTGAGAACTAATGAATCAGTTTGGGTAGCTACAAATACCTGGAATTCCCATAGCTCAGTAGCAGTTTATTTGACAGTAGGCAATTGGAAATATTTTTTAAGAAATAAAGGCTTTAATGGAAAGACTGAGAAAACAGCCCAGAGAGAATATTGTCACTGTCAGTGTGTTTGTATCAGGCACAAAGACAAGGTTTGTCTCTGCAGATCTCCAGTGGCAGAGCCTCCAGTTCTTTAAATCTCTGCCTCCTCCCAGCCTGCTCCAGGTAGGCTGGTCAGGATACTCAAAATAAGAATGTTCTTAATATTAAATGGTTTCATAAACCCAAATTTTGTATTATTCAGGATATGGTGAGAATATATGTATAAAAATGAGGCAGCTGATTGACATCATTGGCTTAGTGGAAAGTGTCATTGCCAATGGCCGGGAGTTGGTGTGAGATGATCTTCAAGGTCCTTTCCAAGCCAAACCATTCCGTGATTCAATACAGGTTATGACTTTCATCAGGTGCTTGAGTGGGCAGGGTCACCTTGGAGATAGGAAATGACAATAATCCTTGGAGACTTGTCTTGTTTGCAGTGGGAATGTTTTTCCCAAAGCATCTTCTCACAAGAGAGGTAAAAGAGAAATTTTTCTTACAGTCTACCCTCTTAAAATATTTATGTTTCCAAAATTCACAGCAAATAAGAAAAGTAATCTTTCAGCTTCTTCCTCTCCAAGCACCATCCCGAGGTTTGGTTTTGTCCTGCTCTATTTACAAGGAGAACAATTCACCAGCAAAGGGAAACCTGTCCAAATGTGGCTCTTTCCAAAGTGTGTGAGGTACCTGGGACAGGATGTGAGGGTCGTTGCAATACAAGGATATTTGTTTTTGCTGACTGGCAGTGAAGGAGCATTTAAAGTAATTCTTTTAGTTACCAAATGGAATTTGATCAAGACAGGACATGGTTTTTAGAAAGAGGAGAGGATCAATCAGGCAAAGACTGCCATTAATTGTTCTGCATGTTACCTGCATGTGGGATAGTGAAGGATCTCGCTTCCAGAAGGGGGGTGTAGGTGAGCCAGCATTTGAGAATGAAGACAAGGGCACAAAGAGATCTGATATTCACAGCAGGAATGTCAAACCTTGTGTCTGGCACACAGTACTTGCTTTTAATAGCTGGTGCTCTGAAAATCTGCTAAAAACTCGTTATGCTGGTTAAAACGAGGCAATGATGAGCCCACAAGTCACTGTTTGCTTTGGACCATAATGGAATATGGCAGTTTCCTGACTAGACTCAAGAAAATATTCAAATTTGGGTTTTATGAAGACAGTAGGGTAGCAAGGCTTGGCAACATGAACTATCCATCTGATAGGAACAGGGATCAGAATGGCTGTACCAAAACACAACCAGCCTGAGACTTTCACAGCATATCCAAGCCGTGTTTGAGCTTTTTGTCTTAAGCCATATCGATTCCAAAGCTCGTTACAAATGTAACTGATGATAATTAGCAGAAAGCTCCTACACTATTGTTGTAGTAATGGAGTAGTTTCTTTTTAGAGGCTACAAGACTTTGTATATAAATTATATATAGAATTAGGACAAGTAGGCTTGACTAAATGTAGCTACACCAATGTTTGTAAGAAATGTTTATACCTTTTTTGGCTTTATGTGGATTTGAGAAGAGATTCCCAAGACTTTTTGGAATAAGTAGTTCTTTTTTTTATTCTCTCCTGCTTTCCTGCTCTGGATTTATTTTTGACTAAAGATGAGTTGACTAGAAGACTTTTTTTGTTTCATTTTTGGTGGTGTTTGCTTTTATGTAACTCAACCCTACTTTCTACACTTCTAATCATGTATAATTAAAAATTGTGTTAGAGTGGTGTGGTCTAGACATGGCTTCACAGTTACTTTGGTTTGAAGGAAGGATGGAAAAGTTTCTTGGAAAGTTTCTTGAAAAATTGGTAACTATCTTCTGTGGTTTTGTATAATTAAAAATATCCAGTCATCCCTCATTTGGCTTGTGAAAACCCTTCTTTCTTCCCTGTGAGGGTGGTGGGACACCAGCACAGGTTCCCAGAGAAGCTGTGGCTGCTCCAGCCCTGGCAGTGTCCAAGGCCAGGCTGGATGGGGCTTGGAGCAGCCTGGGATAGTGGAAGGTGTCCGTGCAGGGGTGGAATAGGCTGGGCTTTAAGGTCCTTTCCAACCCAAACCTTTCTGGGATTCTACACAGCGCATGATTTCCACTTTGTTTAGATGACCAAAGTGCTCTGTGAGAAACCAGCCATTTCATTATGCATTAAGAATTAATAGAAAAAAAACCCCAAACTATTAAACAGAATGTTTCCATGGAGAATCTTTTGTTGTGATCTTTAGTTGTGCATTATTTATGTGTATTTGCTAATGTGGTGAATGAAATGGAAAAACATTTAGCATTTTACCACTGCATTGAGCAGTAATGTAGAAGAGGATTCACACATTGGAATTACTCCTGTGCCATTTACTCACTTCAATGCAAACAGCTCGTCGTCATTGTCATATTGTGTGGATGAAAGGGTTTGGAAACAATACAAAATTTTCCTTTTTGATAGACCACAGTGCTTTTCTTAAAAAATGAGCAGCTCTCTTACTTTGGAAGACATGTCAGGGAGAGTTCCACTTCACCTCATGTTTCTTTCAGATTTTCTGAGGCAGAGTTGGGAAACAAGTTTCAAAGATGCTGTGTTCTTTGTGCCAGGGCAGAACATTGTTTGATGTGGTTTAGAGTTATTATACACTTCTGCTGCTCTTTTCAATGAATAAAAGAAATAATAAAATATTTAGGCACAGATTAGCCTAAGAACATGGTTACTTTCTGTGAGGAAGTAGAAAGGCAGCGAACAGAAACTGCTCCTCTGGGTACTGTGTACTTTGGTTTTCTAGTATTGCTTCAAAAGCTCTGTAAAGAGAAAAAGGAAATCTGCTGGGCACTATAGAGTTGAATGTCATGGGCAAAATATTCCATATTTTGAAAAATCAGCTGATAAAAGAGCTATTGTAATTATGTTACTGATAGGAACATTTTAGGGAAAACAAATAATTTGCACTGATTCAAAATACTGTATAATTTGTGGAGGACAGTTTATTTCTCAGGAGTTAGTATCTTTGGGAAAAAAAAAAAGATATGAATACAATTACACCAATGTTCTATCCAATGTTTTTGACCAGAGTATGAACTTTTACAAGACCTAAATCCTTCATTAGCTCCCAGCTGTATCACTGCTGTCTTCACTGCAGTCAGTTTATATAAGCTCCTCATTTTGTCTTTGATAGTGTCAAAACTTTCCATCTTGACATCTGCAACATTTCATTTTTGCTTAATAATTTTGATTCTTTTATCAACATGAATAAACTATGCTACATCTATACTGTAAAAACATCTGTTTTTCAAGACAGCAAATGGGTGCTTATCCTACAGTCCAGTATCCAGAAGTAGAAGGAAAATGAAATGACATTTTATTTGTTTCACAGCTTCCAATACTCTTCATGTTTTATAGGGATATCTATCTTTGTTTCAGTGTGGTTTTTAATTTTAAATATATAAATATCTGCTTGATTGATATGAATATATATAAATGTAGCTATGCAAATCTACTTTAAGAAACTTTATGAGACATTTCCTTCTGGATGTTCTTGATCAATACCTTCAACATATTGGTTTTCATCAATAATTTCTACCTACATAGTCCATAGAAAATGTGATGGCAGAAACAGATGGAGCTGCACCATACCTGACAGCAGAGCAGCGGGGAGCCCTCCAGGGAGGTGTGAGGTAGGGACCAAAGTCTCCTCAGCTGGAGGAGGATACCGAGCAGGATCTGCCATGGGGAATGTTCTGTCAGCAGGGTAGGCAGCAGTAGGCAAAGGGACACCTTTTTTTTGTCTTTTTCCTGAAATAATCAAGGCTCATCTACACGATGAGCCTGACAGGTGAAAGGGCTGAATGTCATCTTGCCCTGGTGATTCTTGACCATAAACTTGAACATTTTTGGACCTCATTTTTTGCCCATAAGCTCTAGGATGTTGGATGTAAGCTCTTAGAGTTTTTATATTTAGATGCCCAAGGCTTCTTCAAAAGATATTTTACTTATTTATACCAAAACTATCAAATTAAAATTACTTCAGCAATGACATTTTTGTTATTTGTAGAACCATTCTTTGCAATAACTAATATAATTAATCTTGGGCAGGTGCAGATACCAGACAGAAGGATAACATTGTGCTGATGTTTAAAAAGAGTCACTGCTGGTCCTGGTGATTGCTGGCCTGTTAGCCTGGTATTGATCCAGAGCAAAATAATGCAGTGGTTAATGCAAGGCTTGCTTAATAAAAATGTAAGGAATGTAATGTAATTAATGCCTAACAACATTGGCTGAGGGGAAATAGATCCTACCAAGCTATCTTGGTATTGGTTTTGATGAGATTACAAGTTAATTGATAAAACAAAGATGTTGACCTTAGTCACATGCCTTGGAAAAAATATCTGTAGCATGAGATAGCTCAAGAACAGCAGCTAAACAACACAGTGCTGTAGATTAACAGTAACCAAATGGCATATTTTAAATCAGTTCTGGTTTAAACAATTTTGGCACCATGGAGTAGAAAATTCAAAGATTTTTTAGCCTTAATGACAGACCTGACTGAAGAGTCTCACTGCAGTGAACCCTCTCCATTTTACACTGAAGGATTATCACTAGTCTGGTGGTTGTGGTGTATTTGTGAGGTCAGTTGAGCCACTGTCCAGCAAAACATTCTGAAATTGTGGACCCTGGAGCTTTGCTCAGTGAGGGCATCAAAACTTTCAGCAGAAATTTCCACACACTGTAATTGGGTAAATATGCAACTCTTGTCACTTTTCTGTCTTAATAACAAAGAAGTGAGAATTTCTAGCTAAAGATGTGTTTTAAAATTCAATGCATAAACAGAAAGGTGAATAAATTTTGGCTGTTCTAGTGCTGTGTGTAAGGCTGGAAAGATCTTTATCACACTAAGGAATCACCAACTGTCAAGAAAAAGCAATATATACCTTACTGGTATAGATATTATTTGAGAAGCCTCAAGACAGGAATGACAGTAAGTGGATTTTTGGAGGGTGAGAAAGAAAGGAAGATAGACAGAACAAACCCCATAGCCAAGTTAAGCAAGACAAATTCCCAATTTTATTTTTAGTAAGATAAAGCAGTAGTAGAGAACAGAGCAATATGCTATAAATGAAGAGTGCTGACAAAGCATATGTTGTTAAAATCTGAGGAAGGATAATGAAATAGGACAGAGAAGGCTGAAATTGTGTCAGCATTCCATAAGGCAAATGAAAAGAAGCCATTACAGTTGATCTTTCTTGAGGAAGTGGTCTACATATATTCGTTTGTTAAATCAAAAAGGAGATTAAATGCTTCAGTAAAAAAGAATTCTTAATTTTCTATTTAGTTTTTTTGTATGTATCTTGGTAAAACTACATTGAGAGTACTAGAAGAGATTAAATGGAGTTTTATTCTCAATTTTGTTTTTAATTATTAATGTTATCTTGAGGTAAGTTTTGGTGTAGAATTAAAAGAGGTTCTTTTTGGTAAAGGGAAGAAGTAGCAGATGATCATGCAGGGAGGACTGGAGAAACTGCCATTAGGAAGGTTCATGCTAATTTTATTATAGAGTTGATTTAGAATTTCTATGCCAAATTCATTTTTGTTTTAAGAGCTAAATTTACTAAAATACATCTCTGAAAGGATCCTAGACAATAGTCTAACTCTAGATTTTCGGCGCAGCTAAAATTGCTTTTCTTCTCTGCTGCTACTATTGTGAGCTCATAAAAACGAGTAGCGTTCCCTCCCTGTTCAGATGGGTAAATAATAAGAGGTGTAAATCAGTGCTCAGGTGTGTGCCCCTGTGTGCAGAGCTCATCCTCAAGGCAGTCATGCTCTTGTTATATATTTTTTAAATTGCCTTATTGTTTAGTGTGCATTTCTTGATCTTCAGGGTAGTCAGGATAATAAAACAAGAACATGAGTAAACCCCAGACTAAAATTTCTGGTAAACCTGAAGCAAACATTGGTTCAGTATTCCTAAACACCCATAGGCTTTACATAGTGCCAGCATATTTTGTTTTTGCAGAACTCTGTCCTTTGGTTTGTGACCTGGTTTTGGGGTGAGGGGAAAACTGTTGAATATGATCTAAGGAAAGTTGTCATTTGTGCTACGCTAGAAATACAAGGAATGCTTTCAATCTTTCATTGGAAGCAGATTTCTGAGCTTCCAGATCTTCTCTCTTAATAGGAGATTCTTTTTAACATCAGAAACACAAAGGACCTCCCCATAAATGAGCCTCAGGCTCAATTAACTGCATCTCCAACTGGTAGTGAACAAATATTTCATTGGAAGCAAAAGTTCAATTTTTTGACATTCTTCCTTAAAGTGCTATAAAAAAGTCTGGTGTAATTCACCATCAGTATGACTTAAATGGCAACATACACTCATCCTGCCTGGGCCTGGGATCCCTGCAGTCCCCTGACCCAGACTGGCTAGCTGAACAAAAGGAAGCCTTAATTAAATGATTACATAAATTCCCTTTGGAGAAGCTGAATAAAATTCATTACATGTAGGATTTCCAGCTCTGAGCAGATGTGAAAGGAAATCTGGAAGCCTCGTGAACTGGCAGAGAAATCCCAAATCTAAGCTATTGAAAAATGATGGGTTGAGAGATGATTATTTTTGAAAGAATTGCATCCCCTTTTGAGGCACTCTTGTTTTTTCTCGTCCTCACTCGTGTCTGGGAGGCTTGTTTGGAGTTGATTAAATACTTTGTGCTTATGACTGACAGTGTGGTTGGTGCCAGAGAGGGGAGATGTAGGTTTGCTGCACATTGTACAAACTTGTCAGAAGGGAAGCAGGGAAACATCTGTTTCTCTGACATGACAAGGTGCTGGTGAACAGCAAATATTACATGTAGAGCTTGTTGGCTTTGTACAGCCAAAATATTTTGCAGGGATCTGTCAGTTTGATGTTTTGGGTGAAGAGGGGAAGGGGAAGAAGGACTTCCCAAAATGCTGTGTAAGAACTGTGCTGAAATCATCTAAAATGAGTGTGTTTGAATGTTCTGAACATGGAGAGCAGAACCTTCAGCAGGGGCTGTGATGGGCTTTACACTCCTCTCAAATACCATCCTAAATACCAATGTTGAAGGTAGGGAGTGCAAGTATAACTTTGAAAATAATATTTCAACCTGCCAGTTCTGGGTAACCATTCAAGGCACTTAATTTTTCTCAATTTAGACCAACCATAGGTTCTGAAATACTAAAATGCCACGGTAAAGTATTGGCACAGCCTTGCCAGGGTTTAATTGTCTGTCTGTGCTGAAAATGGATTTAGGAGGTTGTTGTTAACTCTGGTATCCCATGGCTTGTCATGGTGGAAGAGTCACTTCTCCCATTTCAGGATGGAGCTCTAGAGCTGAAACTCAAACTCTGAGCCTGCATCCTGTCCCACGAAAACACTCCAGAGATGCCATGCACGGGGAGCACCAGTGTTACATCACATTTAACTGCCTAACAGCTGGGATTTTACAAGATCTGCTCTGCTAGTAATGCTGAAAGTGCAAAACCTGACATGGTTCTTTAACAACAGCACATTCTCTCTGTTCTCCTGTGCCTTCCTAATGCCACCACACAGGAAGCAGAATTGCTCACTGACCAATTCAATTATTTTTCTGTAGCTGGACATGTTGCTAATGGTAATCCATTAGGATCTTCTTGTACTGCAGGCAGGTCTTTATTTATCCATGGGACTGAAAGCATTTTAAATCTCTCTGGAAAAAGATCTTTTTTGAGACAAGTGAATAGTCCTCTGAAAAGATGAGGAAAACTCCTGCTTTTTCCTCTTTAGTAAAGACTTTTTAATGGAAATAAGATGTTATGGAAGTATTGGCTCTTGTTTTATGCTGAATAATAATGATGATGATGATAAAAATAGATTGAATCAGACTATTTGCATATGGTTCCTCCAGCAGCAGTTCCTGTTGTTTCCTTCATTGCTGTCACTTAGAATCTACCCATGTGCAGAGTGAGCCGTGTTGGGAGCTGATCTGTCTGCACACTGTGCTGTTCCACCAGTGGGGATAACTCAGGGTGCTGGGAGCTGATCTGTCTGCACACTGTGCTTTTCCATCAGTGGGGATAACTCAGGGTGCTGGGAGCTGATCTGTCTGCACATTGTGCTTTTCCACCAGTGGGGATAACTCAGGGTGTTGGGAGCTGATCTGTCTGCACACTGTGCTTTTCCATCAGTGGGGATAACTCAGGGTGCTGGGAGCTGATCTGTCTGCACACTGTGCTTTTCCATCAGTGGGGATAACTCAGGGTGCTGGGAGCTGATCTGTCTGCACACTGTGCTTTTCCATCAGTGGGGATAACTCAGGGTGCTGGGAGCTGATCTGTCTGCACACTGTGCTTTTCCATCAGTGGGGATAACTCAGGGTGTTGGGAGCTGATCTGTCTGCACACTGTGCTTTTCCATCAGTGGGGATAACTCTGGGAGCTGATCTGTCTGCAGGGGATAACTCTGGGAGCTGATCTGTTCCATCCGTGGGGATCATTTTGGCATGCTCCAGCTTCCTGTGCAATCTTGGATCCCACGAGTGCCAGTGCTGGCACGGAGGAGGAGGACAGCCAAGCCTGGGGTGCAGAGGGAGAGCAGGAGCAGGTATTTTAAACTGCAGTCCCAGTGCATTTTCTGAGTCCTGTGTGCCTTGAATGGCAGCAATTTAGCAATTTGTGGGTAAGTTGTTGTTTTGGAGAAAAATACTGGATAATACTGTCCAGTGACTCAGACAGAATCTCTGCCTGTTTATTTCAGTCCTTGACCTTTGCCATGGAGTTGTCTTTCACTTTTTGCAGTACAGCAAATTTCCAACCAGTCTGCAGCTCTGAGTTAGCTAATAGTTCTGTGTGAGGAGGTTCACACTGGTTTAAATGCTGTCTCACTGTTTAAATAACTTTTTTTTGGAAAGCTGTGAGAATGCAACGGCAAAAACAACAAATTGAAAAATAAGGAAGGGGAAAAAATGTGTGATATTTGGAAATAACTTTGTAATGAACTCTTATAATGAGCCATTTCAACTAGAAAACTCTTATCCAATAATAAATAAAACAGTAGCTAAATCAAAGTTTAATTGGATCAGATATACATTAACAATAAATAACTTTAAGGATTCAGAAGCATAAAAACTTCTAAGACGGAGAATCCAAGAGCCCAATCAATTCAATAAAGCCTTGTGGAAAGTGGCCAGTAGGGAAACATAAAACATCCAGAGCACAGGGAGACTTATCCAACCTTGGGATACTTGACAGGTTTAACTGATGAGTTAAGGGCAAAGAGAAAGCACTTCTGAGCTGGGATTTGTGTCTGCACCATCAGAACTGGTTGGCAATGACAGACTTTGCCCTGATCCATTTTTGAACACACTGACTTCCATCAAATCCTACAACAGTATTGTGAAACTATGATTTCAAATGGTAGTTTTACAAGATTCTGTTTAAATATATCCTCATTTGTTTCTATGAATCACATGGAATAATTTTTTTGATGTCCTCCTATAATTCATTGTTTTATATAATCTTGTTTTGTTTCTGTTTCTTTATTGGTCTGAAAAATTTTGTTCTACTTGTAGTTTTTTCCCCATTTTAATTATATATATTTTTTTTTCCTATTTAGAAACTTCTGTAAAGCGTATAATTTTATTTATTTGTTTGTTTTCTTTTTCCATAGTTCTGCATTAAGGCTTTCTTGAGGTGAGATGCCTGGGATTGCATGGAAAATTCCAGCCGTGCATCGTGAATTTACACAATGGCATCATGATGGTTTTGAGATATTCTTAATAGTTTTCTATTTGCCTTTTTGAGAGCTACTGAGCATTAAGCTGACACTTTTAGGGAGCTGTCTGACATGATACCAGATGTCTTGTATGAGTGGCAATGTCTTATCTAGGGTTTATTATTGCTCTAGGTAGGGTTATTTTTACTTCTGTGCTGCCGTTGAGGTGGATCTGCCATTTTATCACCAGTGTTTTCTGTGTTTCCTGTGCCTTTTCCATCAAACTTATGTACAAACCTTCCAACTTGCCACATGATTTACTTAAATGTTGAATATCACGGCTCTGAGCACTGATCCTTGAAATAACCTACATCTATTACAGGAAAAAAAAAATAGTTCTGCCATATCCTTTTAATCTTTTAGAGACTCTTTAATTCACAAGATGACCTTCTCTCTTACCTCATGGTGGTACAGTTATTTTAAGATATTTAGGTAAGGGACACTAGTAAAAAAAGGTTATCATATAAATATAACATATATTCATTATTCTCTTCCAGAAGCTTCTCGCCCTCTTAATAGGCTTGTATAAACTTAAGAAACACTTTATTTCTATTTTAATTCTATGTCTATTTTAGCTTTCTTTGTGTATCTTAATAATTGCCTTATCATGTGTTTGCTAGATCTTTTTTTGATACAATTTCCACCTGTTTTCTAAGATTGGAAGTCTCATTTTGTCTCTATACCACTATCTGTTTTGTGTAAATACTAATAACCCACTAATTGCTGCAACAATGCTTCTACTACTAAGGGATGTGAGTATGATCTGTCACATGTTGGTTGTTCATTAGTCCTCAAAAAGAAATGGAGAGAAATACTTTAAATTTTTGTAGTGCATTGCATTGATTTTACTGTGGGGGATGTTTGGAATGTGGTTATGTGTTTACATGAAGAGGAAAAAAAAAGGCTCCCTTAGCAATTTTTTTTTTAATCTGGAATTTTACTAAGCTCACATTATGAAAATGACTTGCCTCTGAAGAATTGTTCTATATAAATTTAGCCTTCATGATTAAATTTAGAATATAGTGAAACTGAATTTTAACTCATTTAGAAACTCTCAATCCATCTCTAAATGAAGTTTTCCATAATCAACTTATATGGGGGGAAAGAAAATTGAGAAAATTCAATATTTAACAGTTAAAATGTGACATTGTGCAGACCCCAAGACACTGGGAAGAAGAAATTCCTGCTAGGCTTTCCTTTAGGGAACACTACCCCATTGCTGTCTAGAAGCCAAATTTCCAAACTCATTTTCACCAGTGGAGTAGCACTGTCTTTTCAATAGCAAAATTTGATGTTTTCTTAGGAAACTTACTCAGTTTTAGCTAAAATAAAAAAGATGTTTTGATACATTGTCTTTCTCAAATTAATTCCCAGCAGTGAGAAATTGGAAATGAGTGTCAAATAATGATTCTCTGTCACTGAAATATGTTCTAACCCAGCAGCTCTCACAACACAAAGTGTGAATGGTGTTATGTAGTGCCAGTGTGTTTTGTTGAGTTATTCCTGGGCAGGCGTGAGAATTAATAACCTAAACCTCTCTTAAAAAGCTCTGTTTTTTCTCTTTTCTTCCCCCCTCATTTTTTTCCCCACTGTAAGTTCTGCCATAAAGCCGAAAAAAATAATAGATTTCGTATTAATAATGTTTCTAACCTTCTGAATGATTAATATTTTGGTGATGACTTAGTGTGAATAAGATTATCCAGTTCTTCTGATTATAAGACTTAATAATGAACTCAAGGTTAAATAACAGTTATATAGCACCTTGCAGTGGGGGAGTTCAAATGTTATATCCACACAATTAATTGTGATGTAGAAGAGAACTATTAAAACCATGGAAGTAATATTAAGGGAAAGCAAAAGTTTGCAAAACCGTTACTTTTTCCCTGAGTTATGCCTGTGAGTAGAACCAAGCAATTTTGAGTTTCAGGCTCTCTCTGAATCACTGGGCACAAATAATATATTAAAACCAAGCCACACCACAATAGAAACAGAAAAATAAGTTCCTCTGCACTCCAATTTCTCTCCTTTTAACTTCAGAGTGAGTAAATGTGAGCAAAGCTTTGGGGGAGGCAGATATTTTTACCCAAATGTCACTTCAGTGGCACAGTGCTGAGGTGTGTGTGATGGACACAAGCAGAGTAAGCACAAGAACACATTTAAAGTTCCAACAGGAGGTGAAGTTATCTCTCAAATAGCATTATTTTGTTCTGATTTCTTCAGAACTTTGTTAGTGAGTAGGATTTTAATTAGTCAAAATAGAAAAAAAATATAAATGTACAGATTGTGGCCTGGATGTTCCTTCCCAAAAGCAAAAATAATCTGAGTTATGAAATACTTTTAATTAGTTCACTTCTTTTAGTAGCTGTGGAGAGAAGAGACAGGCACAAAGGACATTTGTAACTTAGAAGAAGAGACATGGCACTGCCCAAAATGATGAAGAATCAAGTTCTACTAAAGTTTTTTGGTTTTTTTTTTTTTTTTTTTCCCTTTATGAGAGTCAACGCCACAAAATGCCATCTTTTACTGTGTTCCCTCAGAACAAGTGAGAGGCGAGAAATGAGTCAGTGCCCCCTTAGTCCCATGACGGGGATCTGGGGATCCATCGGGCTCTGAGGGTGTCACACCTCAGAGCTCTGGGAACCCCTTGCTGTTCATGCACACTTGAGCTGTGCTTTATCCCAGCCGGGGAACCCCGAGGGCTGCGGCACCCACAGACACTCGGCCGGAGCAGGGGGGATTTACCTCGGGAATCTGGGAGCTCTCCTGTCCTGGCCCTCACCTCGAGGGCGAGGGAAGGTTTTCTGCACTCTTTTGTTGGCTGAGAAGCAGAACACATTCAGCTCTGGCAATTCCAAATGAGTGCAAATTAAGGTAAATTAGAAAATCATGAACTATTTAATATTCTTATTTCCACATTATTTATTCAGAAGAAATTTCTATTAACAGTGCATTGGACTCACAAGGCAATTAACTCCCTCCCCTCTCACGGATCCCTCTGCAGATACACTGACATGCTCTGCAGAACAAAGGATTTGATCTTTAGGGAAAATAATTTTCTGGATTGTTTTTATTTCTTTTTTTTTTTTCCTTTTTCTTTTTTTCTTCCTTTTTCTTTTTCATCATTTGCTTATCGCTGTCTTAACACGTGAGGGAAATCAACGAGTTACTTTGCTGCTCTCCGTGAAGACATAGATCAGGAGGATGCATTTACATCTACATCCACTTCAGGATTGTTTTCCGTCACTAATGTTCAGAGCATCCCAACACGATTGTCTCTTCTTCTTTCCAGTCTGCTTTGCCCTTGTCTCCCTGGGAAATAGCAGAAATAGAGTACACAGCTTGTGAATTCTACATTTAGTTTGGTGCCTGATGGAGATACAAAACACAGATGATGGCTCCTCTCAAAGAGTACAAGTGAAGCTAGCTCAACTCTCAAGTATTTCATTGACAGGAAAATGCATCCTTTCTCATTTCCATGGGGTTCAGGAGTCAGTTCTGGGACGGTGGATGCCTCTGTGCAAGATGGTTTGTTTTCTACATAGCTCTAATAAATGCTGCAGTGCTGAAGTAAATGCACACTTTAATTATTCTAAAACATAATTTATACATTAGTTTCCATAGTAACTTGTCATAGCTGTGACATGGTTGGAGCTAGTGACATTTGTGAGTCAATTAAGCAATGATTAGCAGTGTAGTGTTTTATTTCTCAAGTAATTTTTTTTTTTTTTTTTGTTATGGCCAGCTACATTTATATTGAAATGGTTATACATTCCGTAGTTATATACTGGATAGAAAATTAGTCAATGAGGTAGCTGTATTTTAAGCATTAAAGAAGTGTAATTGAAATCTGTTTCTGCAGAAGGCTGTATTTTCAAAAATACACTACTTTGACACATGGGAATATTGTTTCTTCAGGGCTTGCTCCACTATTAAATAAAGATTTAAGCATTTGGCTCTGAAGGAATCATCGCTTTCAACCAGGGACAATTCACTGTGCCAATAAAAAGGTTGTGTACAATTTAGAAAGGACCAGAAAACAATGTTCTTGGCTCTAATTAGTTTTCTTGATATATAAGGTAATATATTTCTCAGAAGGATATAAATGATACTAACACTTTTATTTTGACGTAATAAGCCTTCTAAAGAATTACTGAGTTTAAATGAAAAATACATACAGTACCAGCAACTCCTGTTTCCCACTGTTCCTCCCACAGCCGTAGCTGCATATATCTGTACCTGAAGGAAGCTCAGGGATTAAAGAATGTGGTATTGTTTTTGCAAACTGATTTTTTTATCTGGGATTGTGGCCATCTGCAGCAGTAGAACGTGTTGGAGAAGAGCTAGTTCATCCCACAGTGAGTTTGTTGGTGTTGAAGAGAAGCGACACACAAATTTGGTCTCAATTATCCAGATTTCAAGTATTCCAGACTGGATGTCAGGAAGAAATTCTTTACTGTGAGGGTGGTGAGGCCCTGGCACAGGTGGCTCAGTGAGGTTATGGCTGACCTTGGAAGTGTCCAAGGCCAGGTTGGATGGGGCTCTGAGCAACCTGGGATAGTGGAAGGTGTCCCTGCCCAAGGCAGGGGGTGGAATGAGATGGGCTTTAAGGTCCCCTCCAACCCAGACCATTTTGAGATGTTGGTTACAGACTCTGATAGCTACAAACCCACAATTACCCAAGAATGCCCTGAGAAGGGGGGCACCACAGGTGGCTGAGGTTGTAATGCCAAACACCCACGATCTGATGTATAAAAACTTTCTCTTTTTTATAGATTCACTAGATTGTATTCTAGTGTGGGATGAACACTTGGAAATTGTGAAACAGTAGCTTCATGCATGAAGCTACATGGGTTTTTTTGGTTATAATGTCATTTTTTTAGAACATAGGTGAGTAGCTACTAAGAGGAAATGTTTTTCATTAGTGGAAAACACAACTGTGCAGAGAGAGCAGCCAGAAGTAACACATGTGCACAGAGGTGTAGTCCCTGACCACGGCCCCACCACTGCAGGATCAAACCCTCTCCAGCTGTCAGTAACAGCACCAGGAGCGGTGCCCCCTGCCAGGGAGGTACAGCCAGTTCAGAAGGGTATCAAACTAAGGGAAACTTCATTTCAGCTCATCAGTAAATTACTCCCTGAATCAGAGCAGAAGTACTGGAGCTGTAACCATGCCCAGCTCACAAACAGGAGAGGGGACAGGGTGGGAAGTAGAGACGGAGCACATTATCAGGAAACTCCTGGTCTCCCCTCCTGCCTGCCTCACAAATGTTCATTGTCCATCACATCTGTTGTTCTCATTGTCATTTGATGACAGATGAATCAGAAATAGGTTTGTTCTATAAGGTCAGTTTCAATGCTGATGGAGAAATAAAATGAGATTGTTTTTTGGAGGGAACATTCTCAGGCATTTGAAAAAGGCTTGGCTTTTTCATTCTTACCCTCCACCTCCCCAGTCCCCAGGAATTACTGACCAATGGAAATTTTAGAGACTGATGGACTTGCACCACCTAGAAATTCATCTGCATTTTTATATTTACCCATTCTGAGCATTTCCAGCTACTGATGGAGACAGTAAAAGGTTGTGCATAGCATTACAAAAATCTGCTCTGAATAACAACTGGAGTTGGGAGGGAAAAAATATATGAATAAAATTGGAAAACAATAAAAGGCACATCAGTGAAGCTTCTCTAATAGCTGACATGATTTATTTAGTAAAATTTCTTAATACTTTTACTTCCCACAACGATCTACACATACATATATTACAATCATTGCAGTACTAAAAAGATCATAAAAATTGTTAAAAAAAGGCAAAGTATGGAAGACTACTGAAGACTGGCTGTAAACTGGAGACAGTGGAAACAGCAAGGGCAGATTTGGAATGAAGAATCAGAAGTTTATCTGTCGCTATTGTAGTGTAGTATCTCAGTTTTATTTGTAAAATGAGGGCAGTAGGAAGCCTGTTGGGTGGGTTGGTCAGAACGTGGTCACGTACACAAGCTGCAGTAGTTCAGCAAGTTACTGCTTGTCAAAGGAGCAGCAAAACCTGTGTGAATATTCCATCACATCTGAGAGTAAAATGAGAAAGCTTAACCCGTGTGCATCATCCTTGGGAAATGAAGTGTGGTTTGCATGCACCCAGATATCCACACACGTACAGTGAGTGAGTGGGACGTGATGGATAAACTATAATTTACCTGTCATCACACGGACATGGCCAGTGACTCGTGAGCAGAGCCAGCTTTGTAATCCCTGTTTTCCGAATATCCAGGCATACGTGGATGTTCCTGTGCTGGGGGAGAACGGGTTCTATGCACGTGCTTTTTTATGCAGTGTTAGTAATGCTGCTGTTAAAATTGCAGCTATTTGTCTAAGTGATTGAAATGTTGTCAGTGTGGCCGCTTGCTTGAGATGCATTATTCCTTCACTTCGCTTTTGTTAACCGTGATCCTAAAGGGATCCAAGTGCTTTGCTAGTATTTTGTCACTCCTACAGAAATATTTTTGTTAACTGGTGCAATCTATTCTTCCATACTTTTGGATAGTAAATTCCTATCTGTGATCTGAGAAGTTTGGGTAGCACACATTAAAGCACTGAAGAAAACTTTCCTTTCTCCAAACCAATCAAAGTTCCTCATTCCATCAGTAGATTACCTGTGGGATCTCATCCCCCCTCACACAGTGGCTAACTGAAGGAGGAGGCTCTTCCAACTTCCTGGAAAGTTGTTTCCAACAGGAAGGTGTGCCAGGCTTTGCTTTTCTGTGCATCCAAAGTGTGCCTTAGCTTGCGAAATTCGGGATAAACACTTATCTGAGCTTGGCAGATCAAGTCCACAAGTAAGACACGGTGATAATTCAGGGATTTTTGTATCAACTTGGTGTTTGAAGTACAAGAACTCGTGGTGTTCTTGCTGCCCCACTCAGCTGCAATGGCTTAGCACTCTCAGCTCCTTTTCTCTTGCAGGATTCATTCCCTTGCTCTCCCCACAGGCTCTGCTCCTCATGTTCAGAGGATCTTTTGGGAGTGTCACTTTTTTTATGATGGACAGACTGCAGGGTTTAGTTCTTGGTTGCAGATTCTACATTACTGTTAGATCTTTTTTTTTTTTTTATTTAGAAGGGAAGGGAAACTAAGGGGAAAAGATTCAACCAGTGGCTAAGCGTAGCTTTAATAAGAGAGAAGCAGCCTGTGTGAGCTGGCACTCAGGGTGTTGTCTTCATCTCGTGGGGGAAGGACAATGAGGATTTAATCTAGTTTCTCATAATTTCTCATCCACAGTTGCAGTAATCTTAGTTCAGGGTCAAATTCTGGGTTGTTTAGGTTTGGATTTCTTAAACTCTGGATTATGTTTTCATTTCAGTGAACTGCAATAACATCTGTTTCTATTACTGTATAATTCTATATAACTTGTCCCCATTTCTGTATAAACAAAGTGTTGTTCGATTTACATCTGAAAGGATTATCAAAAGTATGCATTTGGTGACTGAAAGCCTTGGGTATTTTAGCCCTATTTTTAGAAATTAATGAAATACAGCATGTGAAATGCTGCACTGTGTAACACTCGTGGATCACTGGACACGTTATAGAAGTTTGCAAAATATCTCTGTTTCAGCTAATTATAGTGTTGTGAGTCTACACAGTTACCTGAAAAAAGATTTGAAACAATGAGAGGGTTTTTGTTTAGCAAAGTATTTATTACACTGTGATCATTAAGATGAAAAGAATTTTAATGCATGTTTAGATTTCCATTGCAGAACTGAGCAGCTTTGATCTGTGTGCACAGCTAGGTCTTCATTCTTCTCCATGACATCTACACACATCAGAAACATGTAGTAGTGAAAATCTGTCAATTTTCACCACATATATCTTTAGACTGCCATGTTACTGCAGTCATTTTTTCACTAAGAAAAGTGGCATGTGTAATTATAGGGAAGGCACAATTACAAATTGCATGCAATTACAGCCAAACAAGTAAACAAAATAAAACTACATTCAGTGAGCTAAGGAGTAGCTGAAAGCCTTTTAATGGAGATGCCAAAGATGAGCTTTTGCAGCTCTACAAAATTATTGTTATTTAGGAGAACTTCCCCACAGAAGCTCAAGAGTAGAGCAAATGATTGGCAAATTGTCTTTTGAAATTGGTATTATACTCTTCTGATTGGTTTTCCCCCATTATTCCTTGATGAGATCTTAATATTTTCAAAGTTGAGAACTTGGATATTTTTTCTTTAAAGCTGAACTTTCCTGTTCTGCTTGTCTCATGAAATGTGACACATTCACTGAGGGGCACATCTCAGGAAATCAGTAACGTTTTGAAGGTGTGTTTGTAATAAAAAAGATTTACGAGTTTTTTAAGAGATGGCACAAAAGAGGATAAACGCTGCACCTACATTGTTCAGAAGTTTATCACTGAAATAACTCCTATCTTCTGGATCTAAATCAATGGGAGAAGTAAACAAAGCTGCCAAGATGAGCTTGTGTTCTCACTATAGATGGGTCCTATTCTAAAGAAATTCAATTCTGGTTGTAACCAGCTGCTGAGAATTTCTCTGTTCTCCTGTGGACAGTGACTGGAGCTGTGGTGCAATTCCAGCTGTTTAGTGCTGCAGCACACAGGTCAAACAGGTATTTTCTCTTACCTTTTCTACTCCCATAGAGGGGTTTTTTTGGAGTTTTTTGTTTTGTTTATTTTTTCTGAGATTAAGAGTTACTGGGAAGTTTGTATAAAAGGAAGAGTTGGCATAGGGATTCCTTTAGATCTCTTTTAACAAAAAAGCATAATAAAAACAGTGCTCCTCAGCCTATCCAGACACAGTCAGATTATTTTATGATAATGTGGAATGTGTTTGGCAGCTGCATCCTCTTGACAAATAACCCTCCCTCTCTCCCAGCAGCATACTTCAAGATAATTGGCTGAAACGTTCTTAGCAAATAATTATTTGACCAATTAACGCTGTTAGTCGGCAGAGTAATGAACTGTGAATAGAGTTTTAATTCCTGTGAAATCCCACACTTTTACGAATGGAGGGAAGATAAAGAGCATCTTAAAGTTGTTGAGCAAATAATTTCTTTAGAAAACACTGAAAGATGCAAAAGTTTTTTTCTTTCTGCAAACACTTGTGGAAAGCAAAAGCTGTTCAGATTGATGTTGGAGAGAAAAAAAAAAAGCTGTAAAATGAGAGATGAATACTGACAGATGAAATTTTTAATTTCTTCAAGACAAGGTTTTTGAATCCTTTTTGAGTTTATTCACACAGAATCACAGAGTGAATGATTATCTCTAGAAGTCAAGGGCCTACCTGAGAAGAATTTTCCATCTAGCCATCAGTACATTAAATTAAATTTGGACTTTGTAACTGGGCAGCAATAGTCTCATACTAGAAATATGTCCCTTAATACAAACTGAGTGGTGAAGCTACTGCCATGACATAGATTAAAAAATCTGTTGTGGAAACTGAGGAGAAAAAATTAAGAAGCAACCGGGACTATGGAGAGAAAACTGCTTGGTTATGTATTAAAGAAGCAAGTAGATAGCAGGTTGGTGGAAAAAAACCAAACAAAACCAAAAAACAAACCCCCCCCCCCCCACATCAAATCTAAGAGTAGAGGACCAAACCAGGAGTATCTGAAAAATACTGAAGGTGAAGGAGTATTAGCAAAAGCAACAGGAACAAAAAACTAAAGTATTTTAAGTTCAGGAGTGGAAAAAGTAGCTGGAAGCAGAGCATTTGTCAGGCTGAAACAATGGCACATTCACACCATTGTGTTCTGAAGTAATTTGCCTCTAGGACAGAAAAATATCTTGTTTTGAAATCAGATGGAAATTAAAATGCAGCACTGTCTCCCAGGTTCTTTTTTAGGAAAGCTTTTTGACAGCTACCAGTGTCAGAAAAAGCTTCCTATCTTAGTGTCTCTAACTTGAATTAAGAAAAATAAGCAAGAAGTAAGACTTTGATGAATCTCATGTCACTGTGTACATGGATATAAATTTGAGTTATCTATTACTTTGTGGACACTGCAGAGAAGTTTCTTAGATATCAGTGGCATGATCTATATTTAAACTAAAAGTGGTTAAAAAATTGTGTGAGAGAGTGTAGACTGAAAATCAACATGCACTTGAAAATCTCATTAGAAAAATATCACATTGCTATTTTTACTTAGTGTCTCATTTAACAAATGAAGTTAAAACCTTACTAAATGAAAAAAAAAAAAAAGTTTATGGTGCACTTCTTAGGTAAATAAAAGAAGAAAAGAGATCTTCCAGCACCCTGGAAGTTCACCAATTAAATATTAGCAGTTTTTTGAAACTAGTTCTTTCTATTCTGGTAATTTTGGATCCTTCCCTGGTGCATTCATTTAAAGAGAGGGAGATCATGTTGGAATGGTGCAAAGTCACATAGTTCCTTAACTTAGTAATATTTTGTGATTATCATATAGAAGAGGTTTTGCAAAATTTGGGAGGAAGGAATGGAAGTGGGGGTGCAAGGAGGATAGAGTTGGGTTTTTTTTTGGTATTTCTACATCTCCTCTTGTTAGTCTGAATAATAGTGTACAGCATCTTGCTCCAGTCTCAAACACGGGGTTGATATTTGGCTGCTTATTCCAGCTGTGGAGCTACAGGATGAACAACAAAGAGCCCAAGGAAGTTTGGAAGGCAATTCCTCCAGCAGTGCAATCTTTTTTTTTTTTTTTGCACCCAGTTGGTACTTAGAGACTGCAGCTTTAATTACTTGATTTGATCTTTAGTTTAAGTAAAAATATCATTATGTATCAGCAGTTAGAGCAAAGCAAATATTACAAAAAGTTTTTTGCTGGTCCAGGTTGCAAGAAAATCCATGATTTTTTTTTCCTCCTTTTGCCTTTTATTTGCTCTTCGCCACAATAAGAAAATCATGCTTTTATTCACAAAATTGTGCAAAGGGAATGTTTTGAACACGTCTGTTGCCTGATGTTCATAGCTGGTTTGATTGAGGAGAGATCAGATCAGGGATGGAATGTCACTGGAATTCAGGAACTAATTGTGCAGCACCATGGGATGCATAAATATTCGAATGGCCAGTAAGAGGTGTGTGCTGGCAAGTGCATTGCATTAATGATTAATCTGATTTTGAGTAATGACTAAATATGATCATCACAGCCAGGTAAAAGGTTCTATATTTCTGGGATACTTTGCTCCTGGGAAATGGTCCCCCCCATCATCCATCAAGTTTTCCTACTTGAAAAGCAGGCATAATGAGCCTCAGTTTTAATGGTGTAGGTCATCTTTACCTGCATCTATTTTATAGCCCTATAATTGCCTTGATTTCTGTGAACTTACTCGTGATTTATGTTGCTATAAATAAATAAAGAACAAATATTAACTAATAGAGCCACACAATCTCCATGTAATTATACAGATGTGAGCTGGATTAGCCTCTCAGCATCACACTTGAAAGTCAGGGATGAAGAACATCAGGTGTTTTACAGAAAGGTTAGAGAATATTAATAGCTCCAAATGGAAGAAAAAATTCAATTATGAGTCTAATAAACAAATTACCCAAAGATGTATTGTGTGTGCTCTTAGTATGCAGTCAATTATGCATGATCTAGCAGGCATTTTCTTGCTTTTCCTCTGTGTTTGATTACTTGAATTTAGTAATTTACATACTCTCCATCAACACGCCCTTGGGAACCCTCATCTGATGTTTCCCAAATTAAAGCCTCATTGGTTATATTAAACACAGCTAAATATATAATTCAGAAAAATTGAAGGACCCACCAATATTGACAACTCCTCCTGGAATTCAGGGTCTGGGATAAAAATCATGTGGAAATCTCAATTCGCACCTTGTTGGAAGATTTTATCGATATCAAACTTTCACACTTTTCCATTAATATTTCTGGACAATTTGTATAAATATATGCATTTCTGGAGGGAATTACCAGGTGCCATAGCACAGTAATTTTTTTATTTGATGCAAGTGATGTCTTTGAAGATCATAAATGTATTAAACTATTTTGTCCTTATTTCATGTGTGAGGTTAATGTAGAGATGTTCTGTTCCATAAAGATTACAATAAAGTTGGTTGCACCTTATATAATACACCTTTAGCAGCAACATTTAATGCAGAGGCAAGTGAGCTGTGGTTTTGCAGGTGTTCACTTCCAGTATGTGTGTTCCACGTGGATGTGAATGATTTGTCCAGTAAATGTGTGTGTTGTTTCAACTGGGAATTTGTCATTTTTAACTTCTTTTAAATAGTTCTGAATAAACAGAATAATTAATCAGGCTATCACGGAGGTGTTTTGTTGCTGTGTCTTCTATTTGCTACTTCGCTCTGGCTTTTTTGGGTATTTTTATTATTGTTTTTCTTCCAGCTCACGACTTTAGTCATTTGATTACATTGCTTTGTCTGATTAAAAGTTTTGCTTTCTGCCAAGTCCCCAGATCAGGTGTGTCTCTACAAAAGGATGGAAAAAAAACCCAGTTTCAAATACACAAGGAGTGGCTTTTGCTGAGTTACTCAGTAAAAGAAAAGATTTCTCTGACTAAAAGTTGGTAGCATTTCATTAAAGGGTCAGCAGCATAAAAGCAGCTGTTGCTCTTTGAGATGTATCTACTGAAATACTTATCAAACCCAGCGCTCTCAAGGCTTTTTTCTGTTCTAAATGTAATTACTGTTCTTCAACCCTCCTGTTCTTTCTGTCTTCTTAAAATGATTCCACATACATTCTATTGTATCTTTTTGCTGACATTTGCCTTTTTTCTTTTTGAAGTCTCTTGTCAGTGGAAAATGGTGTTTTCACATGCTTTCTTCGTGCCTTACCTAATGCAGAAAGAGAAAAATCAATGGTGGGTGTGCTGCTTTATCCACTCTGTGCTCTCCCTTCCTTTCATAAAGCCGCTTCTTGTGGCGTAAACCCAGCAAAAGGGACAAGCAACCAAATATCCCACCTGAACCTGCCTGCCTCCCAGTCCACCCACCAGTGAACCACTTGGACAGCAGCCATCCCATGGCCTCGAGACCACTGTGGCACCTTGCCCTGCTCCGGCGCTTGGTAGTTCGCAAGGATTAACATTTGTCTTGCTCATTTTGCGTCAGATGCAGATGGGTTTTGATAAAATTGGGTTAGTGAACTCCGTAAGAATCATATCTAATAGTCCTGTCAGAATCTGGAATAATTTTGACTTACTAAGGAGTTTGATCAAATGCAACTTATCTATAGAGTTCGTTTGAGTTCTGTGGGGTTTTTTTTGTAGTTTGCTTTTATTTATCTTTCGTTGGTGAAGATGCAAGTTTTAGATGAGGGATGGGCAAGGTTTTTTTTTCTTCTTTGCTCTTGTTTTTCAAGGTTGTTTTTGTATCAAGCCCCAAAGCAGGGTCAAAGCCTGATTGTTTGCTGGCCTAAGGAATAAATGTAAAAGACGAGGGACTTGTTCTCCCGAGACTGTGTGTGTTCAGCAGCTCACTGCAGCTCTACCAAAGACCGATTACACTCAGATCTGACAATCATTTGAATCTCTGTGCATGTCAACAGCTGTCCCTGGATCAAAGGTGACAGAGAGATCTCTGGCTGTATGGAAATGGATGTCAAGTCACTCAAGCACTCTTCCCAGGTGCTGAACATAATTAAGTTGTAAATCACTGCAGGACAAGATAACCAAAAACACTTTTGAGAAGGCACAGGGAGAGTTAGGCTAAAAAGTGTGATAGGAGCTGGAAAAGCAGCTTGTAAAGGGTTCAATTCCTTCACAGCATCAGTAATTATAAGGAAATTAAGACTTCCTACTTTAATTAATGCAGCTTTTTGTGAAAATGCAGCCTTCAAACAAGTAGTCTGGCTTTAGAAATTTTCATCTACGGGATGGAACTGGTGATTACAGCTTTGCCACCAAAAAAAATGACGTGGGTTTGAAGGATGGCATGCTTGCTGAATTGGAGACACTCACACGAATCAAAACTGATAATCCATTTCCATAACGTGGTGCACTGTGTCATTCCAGGATGGACACAATCAACCTTTGCCATGGTCAAGGGGTGTCTGAGATTGCCCTGACTTCCCAGCATCACCACACTGCCGGATTTTGCTCATACCAATTTCCTGTAAAAAATACAGTAGGCACAGTGCCTGCAAATTCAACAGGAGAGGGAGAAGGGGTTTAATCACCTACAGCCTTCTACTGGGAAACTCTTAGAAAACATAATGAGAATTGAGGTCTTTGACCATGAGGTATTTTGCCATGGTTTGGTTGAGGTGGTGTTAGGGCATGGGTTGGACTCGGTGATCTTGAAGTTCTCTTCCCACCTGGTGATTGTGTGATTCTGTGACTGCCAGCTCTGCAAGTGCACACACCTGAATGTGCTCTGGCTTTCAAACTGGCTGTGATCGGAAGAAACATCATTCCGTAAAAAGAACAGAGAGAGAGAAGAAAAATTTCTTTTTGTTTTAAGTCATTTTCAAAACTTGGAAGAAAAAATGATACTCTTTTCTTCACAAGGCAGTTTTGCCAAGTTCAGTGCAGGCTTAAAATCAATTTTTCCCCATTGAAAACTGCTTTTCATTTCACTGAGTTACTACATGTCCGTGAGGGGCTGGGAGCTGGAGTTGTCTGTCAAGGCTGGAACAATTCTTGGAGCATCCCTTGGTCTAAAAGTTGCCTACTTGATAACAGCACCTGCTCTTGTATCAGTGATACAAGTGATGGGAGGTAGAAGGTTCCAAGCCCTTACGAAAATTATTTGTTTTCTTAAGTTAATTTGATGCTGTATTTAAAAAAAACCAAACAAACAAAAGAAGCCCAAACTTTATTAAAAGAGAATGATTTCCTGCAAGTGACGGTAAATGTGGTTATGAACCAGGAAAGACTTGCAGTGTCAATAAACCAGAGCCAAAGGATGAATTAAGCAATAAAAACCACATCTCCTTCTAAGAGTATTTATCTGTCTGTGGCATGTGTCCAGCACAAACCAGATGGTGTCTGAAATGCTGAACAATTTAAGCTACGGGCTGAAGGAGTCTCAGCTTGCCCATTAAAAAACAAAGCAAAACATAATGATTGTGTTTACTGATCTTACCGAGGTTGTCCTAGAGCTGCAGTTATGAGCAGGGAAGGCACTTTGGGTGTAGTCTCACAAATCTGAGCTGGTGCAAGGCAGAGAGTTACATTGGTATGTTTGGAATTATGTGATTTTGTTGGAATACATGGACTTTGGTGACCAGGAGCTGCTGAATTTGTAAATAGTTACTGTGCATGGGCAATATCAGTTTTAATTAAATGTTATTGAGAAAATTATGGAATCAGAAAGCATGGAATGATCCAGTGATTATTCATCAAAGACGTAGATAACTCAGGTTCATGTGTTTATTCAGCTCCAGTTGAGACAGCTCAATTAGATTACAGCATTCTGTGGACAGTGTTCACAAAACAAATACAAACAAACAAAAACTTCTTCCCGTTGCATTTCTACTTGGAAATGAAGAAAGGTTATAGCAAAACAGCTAATGAATATTAGCAACAGAAAATCTAGGAAAATTCTCACTAAAAAAGGACAAATTAAAAAAGCCATACAACTCTATAAATGACAAAAGAGGTCATTCCATAGTGTGCCTGTATTTAGTTACAAAAAATCTCCTTTGCTTTTACTGAGCTCTATTGGGAAACCTGCTTTTCTAGAAAATGAGGGAAAGATGGTAAAATGCAGAGTCTCCCTGGAACTGCTGTGGCACAGGGACTAAGTGAAGCTGATGAAAACAAAGACACAAAAGTGTTCAGAAAAAATGAAATCCTAGCAGTAAATAGAGTTTTAGAAGTGACATGAAATAGGTCTGAAGGAAAAAAAAAAAAGCACTATTAATAGTGTGTGGTTGGTGGACTAAGAAGACTGAGCCACCATTGTGAATACACATCAAGAGGAAAATGGTATTTAGTTAACATTTAGATTTCTTTCTTCAGATATAAAAGGACACTAATTGTATAATTCACAGTTCTTGTTCAGAAAAGGAAGAGATTTGCTCTGAATTAAAAGTCATGCTATGAAACAGCCGGGCAGGAGCGAAATTGGCAGTTCTGCACAATAGGCCAAACATGAATTCCATTATCCCCATGGCACGGAAAGCAAAGCTCACTGTACACTGCCCAAAACTGCGTAAAAGTCAACGTGTGGAACAGGGAGGAGAATGTTCAGTACAGCAATTAGTTATCAAGTAACATAACCCCCCAAAAAGGGGCCCAGTGATGAATAAAACGCTGTGCCTGTCTCGAAATCCACCTTTTAAACGAGTTAAAATCCTGTGAGTGGGTGTACAGAATTTCAATAATCTGATAAACTGAACTTGAAGATGTAAAACTTAAACTTTGAATAATTTGTTGAGAACAAAGGACTTTTTGGGAACTCAGAATGTCTCAGACTTTAAGTAGCTAAAAAATAGGTTTCTGCTTTGAGGCACTTAAGTCTAGGACTTTTTTTCTTAGAAACCATGGCAGTTTCTCTAAAAGCTCAGCTGGGAACTGAAGTTCACTTAGACCTCTGACTGAACATCTTTCAGGTAATAGCTGGTTGTGTCTGCACACCAGAAAATACCCAGGGAAACAATGTGAGTACTGACAGGGTTTTGGAACTTTTATGAGGCTCTACAAATCTCCCTCTTGTTTATCTTCCAGCATATAAAGCTGCCTTCATGGAAGTGAATAAACGATCCATTTATCTATTTGTAGACATACAAATACATTCATTGAATATATAGATATGTCAGACCTTATTTTTTCAACTCTTTTAAATTAGGAAAGAAGCTATTTTCCTACTCATCAATCAAAGCCTTTCAGCAAGCACTGTAGGTCTTAAAAAAAAAAAGGCACAAAAATGTTGTAGCAGATGTAGATCTTGAGGGGGTTGGCTTGTTTTTTTATTTTTCCCCCCTCATTTCTTGCATGTGTCTGTTGCCTAATTTCTTGTCTCTTGGTGGCACCTACCCACAGCAGGAGGGTTGGAACTAGATGATCTTTTTCCAACCCAAAACATTCTGTGATTTATCTCTGTCTCTGATGCTGGGTCATGCTTCCAGTATTTCTTTGTCTATGCAGACATGTTTGTACTAACACCATTTTTCATTTCACATTCTCCTCGATATCTGTACCGACTGATGGATTCTGTCGCTGCTCTGCAGGCAGTGTGAGGGGGAGAAACTTTGTAAACTAATATTCACATGAGCCACTGCCTGCAGCAAGGAGCCTCACAACTGTTGTTTTATGAAAGTAAATGGGAAAAGCTTTTCTGTTTAACTGCAAAATGAAGGCCTTGAAATTTATTTGGATACTGGCTCATTGGCTGGGAGGGTTACTTGTTACTGTTCCTCTGATAAGAGAGTTTTACCTTGAAGCAAACCTGAGACAAGCAAAGTGTAGGAATAAGATTCCAAGGAACAGATCTGAAAACTAGGCAATATATTTGCTAGGAAAAATGGGGCCAATTCTTTTATATTGTGATCTCAGCTTCAATACCTTCCTTTTAATGTACAAAATAAATGCACCAGGGTAAAGCCAGTGACTGTCAGGCAAAGGCAGGAGAATAGCAGAAAATGAGTCAGGACTAAAGAAGTACTTAAAAGTGGATTTTTTTAAAAATAAAAACTCAAAAAACAAAGAGCACCAGGAGGCAGAGATAACAAAAATGGGAGAAAGGTCCCCCAAACAGCATTTTAAATATATATATTTTAAAAATATATATTTTTTTTCCTTAAAAGCATCCAAGGGACAATAGCAGAGAGAAAGGGAAACATCACCTTTCAAATATTTGTTGCAGTTAAGAGGTCCCGAGACAGAGACCATTTTTCATGGTGTAGACTTCTCCTTTTTAATCATCTCTAGCATGGGAAAAAGGAAAAAGCTTCTGTGAGAAAGGGCATGAATAAAAGATACATTTTAAATACTTCCCTCCAACTCCATTGTTTACTTATACTCTTTGTAATTGAGATGTGTGGGGCAAAGATCAGGCAAAAAAAAGAAGAAAAATTCCTATGTTCTTTTAAAAATGAAACAAATTTCAATGGCACAAGGATGAAGCATCAATTTTGAACCAGCAAAATGGGGATAAAAAGTTATCTCAGCTACTGATCTTCTTCGAAGGACATCAGAAAAATCTCAGGCAGAATGGGCGACTTGACCATCCCCGATGGACAGTAAAACCAACACAATTGATTTTGGTGGCTGTTTTTAGTCTGAGGACAAATGCAAGTTTCACTATGGAGAAGCTCTTACATTTTTCCTTTTTTAAAGCAAGACTAACAAGGTAAAAATGGGTATTTGAGCACAACACTGGATCCCTAAGGCTTTGCTCTTAAAAATTCTGCATTTTCACAGGGCAAACCGCTGCGGGGTGTTTGTGCAGCAAACGGAGAGGTCTCAAAAAGGAGACTGTGGTAATGCACCTGCCTCCATCTCCTTCAGCCAAACACAAAAGGACAGCACAAATTCTTCACTGTATTCCAGCCTTCTCAACCTGCAATTCAGGTCTTTGCCCAGGAAATAAGAAACAATATTCAGCCTCCTCTTAGAGCAATAAGAGCCAGCACTGATGTAGATACAGCCCTCAAAGCCCAGGCTGATCCCAGCTGGAGTTAATGATGAAGGGAAATTAATTACTTTGAAGTTAGTTTGTGGCAGCTGAGTTCTCATCTCTTCCATGATGCTCCTGTGTGTTGTGCAAACACCTCCTTTTCCAGCTCTTTCAGGTGCTTCTACATAGCAGTGCTTTGAACTGAAAATGAATTTTACTCACTGAGTTCAGGAGACTTTTCCAGTCTTAATACTGAATTTACTTGTCCAAATTTCATCTAGTTTCACTCCACATGCCTTGCATGCTCTGGATCTACACCCAGAACTTTTTGAAAGTGCAAGAGGAAATGAACAGACATAAAATTAAATATTTGTAAAATATTTTTAAAGCAAAATATCTGTGGACACCATTGACTGCTTTACCTGGGAAAGAAATAAAAGATATTTATCTGTGAGAAGCTGAATGTTAGAAAATGAATGTGTGATAACTAACATCACCTCCTGTTCTTGTGGAAGCTGCTTAAGGTTGATAGGAGTTGAGCATGGATGAAAACTGAGCAGTGCTAAGAAATGGAACACAATTATGTTACTTTTTAGGTTCTAACCCAGAAATATACAGCACAAAGGCAAACTATGCAGATTAATAGGATAACGTTGTCAATGTAGCAGGCTCTAAATTGAATCCTTTAAATATATGTGTCCTAAAAGTCCTTAGGAATGTATTCAGGTAGATTATGAATATTACAGTCTTTTCTTTCTGAGCTGCTTTCATCAGAATAAAGTGACTTTTGTGCTTCACCAAATGCCAGAGCACAGCAGATAGGTTCACTAACCACAAAGGGAATTTCTTGAAATTATATTCAAGTAAATGAACTATTTCTCCTAGAACCTGTCTGTAAAGGGTGTAAATAATCCTGACAGCACTCAGACTCACCCATGTGTCTTCTGTAGGTATCGAATACAGACTTTCTGTCATTATTTAGTCAACCATTGTAGACTTTTCAAAAAAAAAAAAAAAATCCCACCAGTACCCCAACAGTATCTGTTATGCACTGTCAGTTTCCTGGAGAATTTCTGCTTTCTATTTCAAGTGAACAATAAATGTCCCCACTCTAAAGATACCTAAATTGCAGCACTTACTCCCAGCTGCAGTGAGCCTATACATGTTTTTAGGCACTGCTGATTCTCAGCAAGAATTACTGAATACTGAGTCACTGGTAATATTTTGGAACCGTGTCTTAAGATTTTTTGTAGGGTGTTTTTATATATATAAAATAGAAAAATAATCAGTTTGATGTCATTAGTGTCATCCCTGTCCTGGAAGAGGAGGGCTCATTATAAAGTTGAAGTTGAAAACACCACGTTCATACCAGGAATTTCCATACCAACGTGGTCTAGGTCTGTTTGCTACAGGTAAGTCAGTGGGAAGGACGCTATTTCTCTATTCAACACTTATACATTCAACAAAAATAGAAATAATTATATTTTTTAAATCATCCTGGAATTACAAGGACAATTGCATGCTTTTTCTGTCTAAATCTGAATTTTTTTTTTTTTTTTTTGCAGATCTATATAAGAACTTTAGAATATTTGATAAGTATAAGCCCAGGATTTTTTTTTTTCCATATTGAACTCTACCTGTTGAGCCACAGTGTGTTAGCACAAGACAGTAAAAAAAAAAAGTTTTAGACAGAAACTCAGCTTTTATTTTGATGAAATACCATGTTCTAAGGTTTGAAATGTTATATATAAACCCAGCATAATATATATCTTCTTTATAAACTATTTTGACACTTTCTTGGGTTTGATATTTGAAAACATTACAACTATTCACCTGAACACAGTTTTAAATCTCGATTCTTGACAGTTAAAGCCCAGTACTGGAGGAAATAGTCTGAACAGCAATCATCAGCCCAGCTCAGTACACTCTGCTGCAATTATCTGGAAATCTGTCCACCACTAACTAGTCCTATTGTGAAAGAGAGGAAATACTTTCCAATAACTGTTTTTATGCCTGTTAAAAAATAGAATCATATCATTATTTTTATCTTCAACACACTAATTCTACCTAATAATTAGTTTATTACCATAAACTTCTAGTACAGATACATAAAAACTTTCTAAAAGTAGTGTACACATACATTGTGTTTGTTCTATGTCCATGTTACTTGGTAAATTTTTTACCATTTTATATAGATTTATGTGCAAGAGGTTTGATTTTATTTCATAATTTCCTAACAAGTTTTGTTGGTTTTTGTTTTTGGGTTTTTTTTGATGCTGATTAAGTTATACACAGGCTTTCAATAAGAGTTTGGATTCACTTAAATATATTTTATATAAATCAAAAGGGTATTTTCTCATCTTGGAGTATAGATTTTAAAGGTTGTTCCATGACACACACACCTCTCCGCTAGACCTGGATGTGTACCACTAAAGGCTGGATTTCTTGGTAAACACTCTCTGAAGCTCCCCATGATGGAAATGATTCCCCTAGCCAGAAATGATGAATTTTGTGGCTTAACAGCACTATTCTATTGAAGACAGAAGAGGAGAGACAGAAGATTGAGATCATAGAATATGTTTTTGGCATTATAAGCTGTAGAAGAAATGCTGCCAGATATGGTAAAAGATGAAAAGCTGAATGTGTTTTTGGTGATTTTCTTCCAGCATTTAGGGTGTTTTCATTCATTTCCCTCTGTCTTTACTAAAATCCCCACACCTCCTTTGCTCTTGAGTCCTCTGAAGTGTTCAGCTCTTCTAGGACATGGTGGAAAGCCTAAAATACTCCATGAACAATGAAAATCAAAATGCTCAGCTCTGAGACACTGTGCTGTTGGTGATGAGGGAGAAAATCTCTCGGTGCCTCTCCTCGGTGAGCAGAACTCAGCAGACAAATAATACTTTTAACCCCAGTGTATTCCCTCTGTATTTCCCATGAAATTATTCTTACTTCTTCAGGCTGGCCAGACTTAATGCCCCTGTCCCCTTCACTTGGTGAGGATTCTGCTACAAGCCAGGCATGGGGTCCTGGAAATTCCGGTGTTCGGGACTATTCTATCAGTGATGAAACACCAATTTTTGTTTCAAACGTTATCATACAGAATGAAACCGAAAATGACATTTTAAAGCATTACTTCAGACACACCTTGAGCACTCCAGCTCTTTGCAATCCGCACCTGCAGGAAGCTCTGGGAGCTGTGGGAGGGTTGGTAAGGATCACGTCTCGAGGTGCTCGCGTTCAGTCGCGCCAGAGGCGGCCTGGCCTTGAGTTCAGCAAAATCTTGTTTCAGAGGGAATGCAACTGAATGAGCTGGAAGTTTCCCATGAATTTCATTAGTACTTGCCCAATAATGGGGGTGGATCTGCCTTGAAAGGGCTGAAATACGCTGCGGTTGTGTCTGACACGGGCTCTTTGTCTGCCTGCACTGTGCTGTTATCAGGAGGCACTTTGGGTTTTGTGTAGGGACACTGATACAGCCAGGACTGAATCATGGTAAATAATGCCTCTTCAGAATTATTCTAAGAGCACAAAAATTAGCAGGGAAGGCTGCTTAATTTTTTAGCTGGTAAACACGTAAAACTAATTTTCCGTCTGAACTGTAGTACCTATAATACTACAAAGCCTTTTAGAAGTCTCTGAGAACTAATAATTTAACACTTCCTGTAAGCAATGCAGGATTCTTTTACCAGCCGTTCTAATTGTTTGCCCATCTGAGGTTTTGTTCACCTATTTTCATCACTAAGGAAGGGAAGACGTGCAGATGTTGTGAGAGATGGAAACTTTACTGTGATATACACACCAATGTATGTTATTTTTCGTTCCAAATGCAAGAAATTCCAGGTCACTTTATAGTTATGGGCCAATGCTCAATCAAACAGGACCCTCAGTATCTACACAACACAAAGCCCTGTAATTTTATCTTTCTGACACACTGTAAGCTCCAACAAAGCTGATTAAATCTTTTATGGTTTTATATTTTTTACTTAGAGCAATTAAAATTTGTTCTCATCCTTTCAGTGCATGATTGAGTAAAAAAAATACCACGTTAAATACTTATTTTAATTAGAGGTAATTTATATATCTGTGTACAAAATAAAAATGACTAAGTTTACGATTGCAAACTGCCTTGCTCGGTTTAAAAATGCATGAGAACTGTTTCTAAGTTTCTGTGTTAAAGCTGAATTAAACATATAAGATAATCTTTAAAATGAATAAGTAATACAGATTTAATTCATAGTTTTTAAAAAAAACCTCAAATACTTAGACAGCATTGGCCCTCAAAGTTAAATTTTCATGTGATTATAGAACACAGCATTTTAATGGTAAATTTCTATCCCAAAATCATAAGTAAAACATGCATGTTGATACTAACAGCATCTGCTGCAAAGTCTTAATGTATTGCAAATGAGAGGAAAACTTTGTGTTTTGCTTTCAAAAGTAAGGAGTTAAAGTGTCAATGCATGTTTCAGTCCTTTCTTGTTTTTAAAACTGTCTTTTGTTATAAATCTCATCCAATCCTGTGAAATTTCATGTTGTTTAGGGCTTTCTGTGTTTGAATTCCAGTTCTGCTGGTGCAAAAGGGAGCTTGGTAACTTCTTTCTCAGTCCATAGACTCAGTTTCTGAGGTTGTGGGAGTGCGTAAGTGTTCACAAGATGCAGGCCTTGGGTTTCCATCAGAACTTCCAGAGCTTGTAACCGCTATGATCCAGTAAAAATCTCCTTATATCCCCTTGTTTTAATACAATTTCTGAGTCTAGTGACGAGCTGAGCTGGCACACGATGGAACGGCCTGTACAGAGATGGATGATGTGTAAATATGGTCACACACACTTTCACAGTGCCACAGACCTGAGTGCTGCAGAGCCTCGGCTGCCATGGGGTTGCTGCATCCAACTGTTCTACTGCACAATTATGCTGCTTTATAAAGAACATTTGCAAGCATTTTTCTAGTGACACTTGTACACTTTGGCTATGTAAACATCTAATACGTGAGTGTTGATGTGTTACAATATTGCTGCTATTGGGTACTTTAATTGTTGAGGTAATTAACACTTGTTTAGTTCATCTCATGCCATTTTCTCCGAGTGAGACCCCAGCAGCAGCCACTTCTGTGCCACACACAGACAAGCGAGTCATTACAGCAGTTGACACAAGGCAGCCCTGAGATGTGTGACACTAATGAAATCAAAATCTCCAAATTAAAAATAGGTTCCTTATAACTAATGAGGAGTGACCATCTACATGAGACAATATTCATTTTTTACTCCATTGATCATAAATTACTGCTGTAGAGTGTTGTAGTAAATCACCAAAAAATCCATTAGCAAAGCTTTTTTTGTCCCTGCAAGTACAAAGAATATTAATTATTTTTGCTTCCTGAGAACAAACTTTTTTTTTTCTTTCTCCTCTTCACTGACAAATGTTTGCGAAGCCATTCTCCTAAAATAACCAGGGAATATAAATTTGCAGTGACTTTGCTTATGTTGGTACATACAAGGACCTCCCTTTGTATTCTGATACATCCTAAGTGCAAGAGTTTTGAAAATGTGTGGATTAGGTTTTTAATTTTTAGGGACTGTGGCAAAGAGCACAAATTCTCTCCTCTCTTTGGGAAGTTTTACTGCTCAAGTTGAAGCTGTGGTCATTGAACAAGATATAAAAATATTAAAACTTATTGATGCAGAACTATTTTGTTAGACAGTTGTGATGGAAGATTATAATGATGAGAATTGTTTTATTTTTTTTTATTAAAAAGAACTACTGCCACACTGAGCTTTGGAAGACAAGACAGAGACTTGATTTTTAAGAAAAATTCATGCTAGAACCTACTCATGTAGGTTCTTCATTCTTGCTTCCAAGCACCAACAGGTTTTCTCCACAGATAAATACTTAATTACTGTTTCCTGACTGCAAAGAGAGTTTTTTTGATAGCTTGTGTGAGATAATGCTTTATCTTCCATACTATGTAATATTTCAAAGCTACACTTTTCCATTTATGGAACTTTAAAATGAAAATTTTAATGTAAAAGGATGAAATTTAGGCATATTTAAGCAATATCAGAGATCTAAAAACTATGCCAGATATGTTTCTAATATTTATATTCACAGTTCCAGGGTATTATTGAATGGGGAATGGGAAAGGTGAGGTACCTATTAAGATGATGGTAGGTCCTATGTGCATATGAAGCAGTAGAGAGAAGAGAAGATTTTGATTTAAGCAAAATGGTAAAAATTAGGATACTTACCTTGACTTCAGTAAAGGCTGGATTTTCATAACCTGTTCCATAGGAATAAAAATGTCTTTTTGCATAAAGATGCAACCCTGCTGACCGTATCAGCAGACATCCCGACCTCATCAATTCTGTGAATGTATAATTTTCACTGACATCAGAAAAATATGCAAGCACAAACATATTTCTTTTGGACTTCGGGTCCCTGTCAGTTCCTCTAGAAAGTAAAGTTAGGTGTTTGTGTTACCCTCTCCTCTAAACTTAATTTTCATTCTGGTACATTGTGGCGGGCTTTGAGCACTATATATTTATTAATTTATTTATTCTATTAATCTTATGGCACAGAGGGAAACAATATTGGAACTCCCCAGGCTACTTCAGTCTCAGTTCTTCTCCACTTCTCTTTGCCATCACTTGTACTTTGCTTTTTCTGTAACCAGACAGGTTACAGAAACACTGCAGAATAGTGGAGGTGAGGTAAGGTTCGGTGTTCCCCTTGTGGGCATGGATTTCCCTGATCACCCTTAATGTTGTTTCCAAAAAAAAAAAAAACAAACAAAAATTAAAAAAAAAATCACTTTGCCATTGTAATTGATCCAGAAATGGTTGCATTTAGAGCTGTTCGGTGAGAAATTAGTCCAGTCTTGTAGAACTGTTACATCAGATGGAGGTTGGCTGAGGAGGGGATCTTTTCTCCCTTTGCTAGGTGAATTTTCTAGTTTGGGATAAGTTAGGGATGCAAAATGTCCAACTTCATTTAGGTATTTAGATGGACTTTTCTGTTAATGAGCTGATTTTACTATTATCAGTCTTGAGTACGTGCGTGGCTTTTATAGCTTTAGTGGCAACAGTAGGCTGAGGTGAAAACTTAATTCAGGTCCCAATTCTGGTGGCTGCTCTTGGCCTGACCACCCCAAGAGCTGGGTCCTGCCTCCAGCCCCTTCCCAGCCTGTATCTGCCCTGAGGGATTTTTGGATAACGATTCAGTGCTGAGCTGTTTTAGAAAGATTTCCTCCACCTCTTTTTTCCTCTTCATCAGCCTTTGTGCAACCTTCAGCACAGCTTTTCCGCTGTCTCCAGTGGCCATCAGCTCCATTACAGGAGAAAGGATGAGTCCTGTGGCTCCGTTAATTATTTACATCTGCACAGCGAAGATGAGCAAGTGTCTGACACGCAGAAAGCAGTGAGCAGGAAACAGCCAGAGGGGAAGTGTTTGCTGGAGAGCCATCCCACACAGAGCTCCTGACAGAGCCCTTATCCTGGCACTGTGCAAACAGGGTTCATGGTTTGAAACAACTCATTAAAAAAATTAAAATTGTTGTGCAATATTAGGTTTAGACTGTCTTGCTGTTTGCTTTTGCCTGCTGTGTGCAAAAGCACACAGAGGAAAAGGGGAGGGGAGAGCATCATAAAGCCAATATCCATATGCTGTGTGCCGCACCTGTGAGTTCATTTGTACACAACACTGGTGCTGAGAGTGTCACAGGAGAACAGGAATGGGAGTTTTGTGAGCCACTGCGAGCCTTGTTAAGCTTTACAGCCAGATAACCTCTTGAACCGCTTTGCCTGCTGTAATGCACAGAACTGGGAACCAGCCTTTGGAACTGAATTTTAATGTGGCTTTTTTTTTTTTTCTTTTTTAATTATGTGTTTTTGACTGATCAAATTATATGAACAGAATCATTTAGGTTTGAAAAGCCTGCTAAGATTATTGAGTCCAGCACCACTGTGTTCACCACTAACCCGTGTCCCCAGGTGTCGTACCTACATGTCTTTTAAAAATCTCCAGGGATGGTGACCTCGCCACTGCCCTGCGCAGCGTGTTCCAGTGCCTGATCACCCTTTTGAGGCAGAAATTTTTCCCAATATCCAATCTAAACCTCCCCTGGTGCAACTTGAGGCCATTTCCTATTGCCCTATCACTCTGGAGAAGGGACAGACCCACCTCACTGCCCCCTCCTGTCAGGGAGTTGTAGAGAGTTGGAAGGTCCCCCCTGAGCCTCCTTTTCCCCAGGCTGAGCCCCTCCAGCTCCCTCAGCTGCTCCTCACGGGACTTGTGCTCCAGACCCTTCCCCAGCTCTGTTCCCTTCTCCGGACTTGCTCCAGTCCCTCAAAGTCTGTCTGGTCCTGAGGGGCACAAAACTGAGCACAGGATTCAAGGTGAGGCCTCAGCAGGCCCCAATCAATGCAAATCCTTGATGGGATGTGGGAGCCTTTGCTTTGGATCGCTGTTTCTCTCCTCCCTGCGCAGAGCAGAAGGAGCTGTTGACGTCCCCCCGGTGAAGAGCGAGGGCAGAGATGAGACACTTGTCACCAGGCGCGCGAGGGCCGTGAGTCAGCGCCGATGACTGTTTGTCAGGCTGGGATGACTCAAAGGCATCTTTTGATTTCTGAACTTCCTCATTTTCTCTTTTGTTTCTGTTGGTTTCGGTGTTGGTTTGTACAGTCCTAACTTCTCTCTTAGCTTTGGTCATAAGCCATGACTTCTGTGTGCTGTAGCTGTATTTGCTCATTTGCCAACTCACAGAGGCACTGGCTGCCACTGGTTTTATCCTTTTTTCAAAGTGTTATTTTGGAGACAAAATGCTGTGTCTGTGAGGTCAGAGTTTACACTTGCTGTGCTCTTACAAACAGCACAAAACTTCCACTTTCCTCTTCTTTTCAGTTATCCACATCCTTCTGTAAATGTTTATTATTCTCCTTCTTACACGGGCAGCTGAATATCTGATTTAATTAAAGGTGACTTCAAATTTATATTAATTATCAGTCTACATGGTTAAATCAAGCGTATGGATAAAAGTAACTATGGATAAGGGGTTACTTATCCTACATAAATCCATATTAGATATGAAATTCTTTCCTTGCAGATATATCAGATAGCACAGAGTTATGATTTTAAGTAATTTCTACACATTTACCTCAATGTTTTAAAGCCTTGGTATTAGAAATGTGCTTCTAGTCTGGGTAAAAATTGACTTTGTAAAGCAGTTATGATACCATGAGATACCCTGTGTGTTTAGTTTACACATTGACTCGTAACTACAGAAATTAATACATAGAATTCAACCTCCTGTGAGAATTCAAATATTGAACTTAAAAAAACCAAAAAAAACCCCAACCCAAATTCCAATACAGAACCATCTAATTTTCCCATGAAAGCAACTTCTTCATTAAGATATAATAGTTCTTGTCTTGGCAGGGTCAGAGACATTACTTTAACATGTTGTGACTATAAGTTTTATAAAAGATAATTACTTTTGAAATCTCTTGTTATAGATAATGAACTGGGCAAAAAATAAATTTAAAACCCCACCTGTGAGAAGACTACTCAGAATTAAAATTATATCAGATATTTTATGTTACTTTGGTTGCATGTGGCAGGTTGTGTCTTGTTGCCAAGAGTGATATTAAAGAATAAAGTTTTAAAATCAGTTCTGCACTCTTAAATATCATATTCCATACTCTGAGTCCACGGTAGAAATGGGGTACCAGCAGTGCTTTGATGGAAAGTTAACAGAAAAATCATCACAATCTTATATGTGATTTTGACAAGCCACATACTCTATTGCACCATAGTGTTTTCATTTAAACCCATATTTATCCAGAGAGATTCCAAAATTTGTGTCCATTCTTCTTTAAAATAAAATTGAATTCAAGAGCTGTGGAATAAAGTTTTGTTCAGGATAACTCCTCACTGTGGAGAAGATTCACTCCAAAAAGACCCTTAGGAGAGCAGGAAGGATCTTCAAGTCACTGATGTACAACACTAACAGGAATTTTGAAGATGTCCCACAGTTTGGTATAATTGGTTCTCATGGCTGAGGATAGCCCAGGATTAGAGCTGCTCAAAAAATGCTGGTCTTGAAGTAAATTGGAAGCAGTGATGTAAAAGGATATACCACATTTGGCTGCCTTGTCTCTTGCTTAAAATTCTGACTACTTGCTTAGATTGTTCAAGGAAAAAGCATTTTGTAAAAACTCAGTTGCGAGAGAAAGGTGAACAAATAAACACAGAAGTAGCAGCTTTGATGCTTTTTTGGTAACAGTCAAATAGGAGCATCACTGATTGAGTTTCCAATAAATGGGTGTGTATGTTTTACTTTAATTTAATAACTTCCTGTGAACCTTGAATTTGTGGTGTGCATGTATATCTGCATTTGGAAATGCCCTCCGTTCATAGTTTGTAAACCCCATAGGTTTACAAACTATGATGTTTAGGATGTAAAGTTGGACCTTGATTTACCTTAGATTAGAGAAAATGTTTCTCTCAGAGAATGTTTCCTTCAGAAGAAGGCAATGTACATCATGAAATGATGTTCATTCATAATTATTGCTAATTAACACTAGTATATTGCTTATGATAATGAAAATAATGGAAGTAACCAGTTTGTACATTCTTGGTTGCATTCTCCAGTTTGAAATTTAGTAGAGCAGGAGCCTGAGGTGAGGCAGGCAGAGTTTTCATTAAGCACAAATTCACAGCTGCCGTGTGAATGGTGAAATGTCTCTGCTGGCTCAGACAGAGGCCTTTAATAATTCTTTCAGTGCTTCTTTAGTGTGACCCCAGAGCTCGTGATTGATTCCTCCCCTTGTCTCCTGCTGGGGGACATCACAAGGAGTTTCTTACCTCTTCCCAACCCTCCTGACCTAAGGACACCTTCCCTGAAGGGGCTTGAGCTGGATTCCCTGGGAACTGCACAGGGATTGCCAAAACCTTGCCAGTTTCCGTCTGGTGTGTGTGACTCAGTGTGGCCAAATCAGGAATGGCTTTCCCAGGTGATTTGACAGCCAAAGAAACCTGGATCTCTCCTGTTTCCAGCCTGTCTGCCCTGGGCACAGGCAGTTTTCTGGAGATTCACAGAAAGCAGCAGAAATCTGTCCATCTGGCCATGGAATGTGCCCAGCCTTGGTACCCTCACCGATCCTGACCCCCACCCCTTATCCCTGGGGGAGCACCCAGTGCCCAGCCACCCTCCCCTAGGGCTGGGACAGCTCTGCCTGCAGCCCTGGGGGGCTCCCCCGTGGCCCAGGCTCGGCTTCTGCAGCTCAGCTCTTTTCCCATTGCTCAGCCATCTGTTCCGAGACAATCACTCACGGAGACAGTTGGATATTCTGCTGCCTGAGCCGACTCTCTTGAGCTGCTTGCATCCTCTCTGCCCTCCAAGCAGCGTCCCAGGATGAATGTTTGAAACATCGGGATGTTGTATTACCATAATTGCAGCCAGTAGTTTTGACTATTTTCCCACCAACTGGCAAGGCTAGGAATTATTATGTCTTTTGAAGGGAAGAAAAGACACCATCCATCTTTTATATTCTTAGGATTCTTGCACTGATGTAAAATACACTGAGATTATTTTGAAGAAGAACACTTTTAAATTCTTTTTCCCGAAGTTCACTTGATAACACTGCCAGAAGTGGCTGTCTGTTAAAGGGAGAGTGAAGAGGAGTAAACAAGATAAAAAGCTCCTCTTCTTTATTTGCATTAGACGTTTCAGAAAGTGCAGCAGCTGGGGAGGATTCAGTGGGAGAAGCAGTGGCTGCTTCAAAGGCATCACAACATGCAGCTTGATTTGGCTTATTTTTTAAAATTTTTTTTCAATAGAGGTGGTAGAAATTGTGGGCAGGGAGGCCTTGGAACGTGCTGTCTCCTTCCACTGGTGTTGATGGTTGAGACTTATTACCATTTAGAGTTTTTCTGAAGACAAAATAAGTCACAAAATTTCTATAAAACAGGGCTTTTTGGGACTGAAGCTCATCTTCGTTACTACGTCAAGTTGCCTTCCCGAGCATCGTGCTTGTAACAAGCCAAAGTACAAATGAATTTATCTTCACCACGTGAATAAGGGAATCGCTTCCAACCTTCCGCTTTCACAAGTGGTGCACAAAATTTGTCTCAAGAACAAAACAATTTGAGTAATACTTCCTGGAGTGTTTTTCAGTGTCCCATCCTGTGTTCCCAGTCAAAGAAATCTAATTAGCAAGCTCCCCTACTAATATTTTGAGTTAGAGAATATGTGTAGAATTGCAGGATGTTTGTGTCGTGAAGGAATCTTGTATTTTCAAAGCAAGTAGCACCAAATCAAAAATTTTATAGACAGGAGCATATCAGACTAGTCTATTAACGTTTAAAACGTTAATTAAGAGATTCCTTCTTGTCACTCATTAAATTTAGGATATATGTAAATATGTTTATATAGTTTTGGTCACAGATCTCAAGTTTTCTGTTTGATAAAGTATGAAAACCCTCTAGTGATCTAGGGTTTATAGTAATGCAGGTACCATGGTTCCAATGCTTCACAGATTATTTTTTAAAATGAATGTTCTCTATTTTAGAAGAAAAAATCTTTTTTCACTCCTCACACTTTATCACAGATGCTTTAACACACAGAATAAGCAAGTTACTACTGGCAAATCAGAAAATTAGTTTGGTTTAGTTACATGTGAGGGGCCTTCAAGTCCTGATGCAGCTGCAATGGGAATCGAATGAAACCTTTTGGTTTTATACAACTCACCTGACACTGAGCATTAGGTTGCTTTATTTCTGTTCTTCCTTGAAAAGTCTGCAGAGTCAAACTTGTCCTGAAGGAGTGCCTGCCACTGCCAGGGACTGTAGGGAACTTCACGTGCTTGGGATGCTTCATGGCGTGAAAAGTCCTACCTTCAGGTCACAAAAAGAGGAGTAAAATGCCCAAACTCCAAACTTTCTGATTCTCTGTTCTCTATTACCATAGTCTTGAAATTCTAACATCTAGGATCAATGCTGATCAACTTTCAATGTTCTGTTGTTAATTTCTTTTCATATTTTACTGGAAAATACAGGCAATATGTTTTCTTTGTGAAATGTTTTAATCCCTCCACATTTGATTGTCACGTTTAACCCAGAGCATGGTGAGAATAGTTTGTGTTTCATTCTGGGAGCACTCAAATCCTTTGAGACAGGGCACATTCGTCCCCATAAGCATTACCCTTTTACCCCTAGAGCCAGCGTGCTGTATCCCTGTTCATCAGGAACTCCTCAAGGATGTCATTGGTCCCTCCATGGGTGCAAGGTGTGGAGGGTCAGAGGAGGGAAGCAGGGCACTGCATCCCATTTTCCTGCACCGGGGCTGTGCCCTGGCTCATGCTTTCCTTGGGGAAGGGGAGCACTGTCCTGTGCCACTGGGAGTTTTCTAATTGGGACAAATTTTGCATGTTAGATTTTTTATTTAATGGTCTGTGCTAAAAGGCATCTCAATTGGTTATAGAAGTTGTAGATTCCCTTCAAATGGTTTGTCCTGCTGACTCCAAGAGACAAGATCTGACAAAGCTGGGATTTTCCAACTTATTAGGGAGCTTTCAGCTGCCAGCGATTTCTGTCCTTCCTCTTGGAGTTAGTGCCTCCGAGGAGGTGAAAGCATCTTGCACTTGAGCACGCTGCATCCCAGTTTAGATTTCCCTACAGGACTCTTAACAAGCTGCCAGAGCTCAGCACAGAGCCAAGGCTCCAGCACAAGTAATCAAGGAAGTTCAAGTCGTTTTCCTAAAAAATCTCCACCCCTTTGGTCTCTGTGTGGCTAAGGATATACAATGTATAAATAAATTATGGTTTGACCTCCAAATGAGCTGAACCCTGCAGACCTCTAAATGTTCTTTGCAGCGTTTAAAGTCTCAAAGTCTTTTTAATGTAGAATTGCAGGGGGAATTTTATCAGTCAGAACCCTTTCTAAGGGATAAACAAAAGAGACTCTCAAGAGTCCCCAAACTCCCTCAAAACTCCCTGAACCAAACACTTCAGGGAAAAAGGGATAGAGATAAATGATTGCAGCTGGGGTGGTATCCCAAAGGGAGCAATCACAGCATCCTTATCCTCCCCTTCCATCCTGGACTGTGCTGTTTCTGAGGCAGTCTCCTGGGCTGGAGGAACAGTTTCTCTGATCTGATGCACACAAATATGGGACATTTATATGTATTTTCATAAGTATCTACAATTATCTGCACAGCACAACAGTGGGAGTAAATACAGATACCTATTACTCTTGATATGACTCTTGATAGGATATTCACAGGACAATTGAAAATCTTATGATGCTTTTTAGCATCTGCAAAGCTTATTTTAGCAACTGTAAAACACCTGTATTTCAGGAAATAATCCTCTGAGCCATTGACTTCCTTGTAATTGCACTAATCATTTCTTGATGACTTTATATGTGATTACAAGGCCCTAAAATCTGCAAAATGAACCAAATCTTCAAATGAACTAATACATAGAATATTGCCCTTAAAAAGGAAACAAAGTACAGAACTTTCTTTGCCTTGTTGTGGGTGAAAAAAATATGTATCAGGAATTTTCCATGCGTTCTTTAGGTCCTGAGGAAGCAGATTTCAAGTGCAGCCCGAATTTCATCAGCTGCATTGGCACCAACAAATGCATCCACCTGTCCCAGCTCTGCAACGGGGTCTACGACTGCTCCGATGGGTACGACGAAGGAGTTCATTGCAGGGGTGAGTGAAAATTGCTTTAACCTCAAATCTTCCACTGTATTTTCTGTTTTGAGTTGAAAAAGTACTAAAATTTACTCCTTGGGAATGCACATAGGTATATATGTGTGTGTATATATGTAAAACAACAAAAAGCGAGCTGATAGAAGCATATTTTAATATGTGTTTCAAGTTAATTTTAAAATATATTTTGTGTGAACAAAATGCAAGTGAAAAGCACACAGACTTTCAGACTTTTCCTGCATGAGCTACTAAGCTTATATGATGGAAACTCTTCTGTCAAAAGAAGGATGAGGAAACTCTTCCGTGAGAAAAACTCGGGCAGCACACTGTTTGCCAGGATGATTTTTTTTTACCTTATAACTTCTATTTAAAAAAAAAAGCCAAAGAAAGCCACCGAAAAATATATCAAATTTGCTATGAGCATTCTTTTGCATAGAGGACTTTGTTTCAGGAGGATTTTATGCAAATAATCTACTGTTTAATAGTGTAGTCACCAAATTCTGACAATGAGAAATCTTAAACAGAAATTGGTGAAGGTCAACTCTTTTAATATCTCAGCTCTACTACTCAGATGACTGATTGAGGTTTGCCTTGGGGATAGTAATAGGGCCAAATCTTGGGTATCTTGAGTCAGTTATTTTTAATCAGTAGATTTCCAGATGAATGATTGTTGATGATGCTCAGCAGATCTCATGTTCCAAACCAGAAGCTCAGAGACAGGTCCAGGGACTTCTGCTGCAATCCAATATGACAATATACAGTGGAAGATACAATTAGTGGTAGAGTTCAGAAAGTTAAATTAGAATTTAAAATTTCATGCGGACATATTTTCAGAGCTGTCATAGTAAAATCTAAGCCCACACCAAAAATAAGCCATGGGGAAAAAAAAAAAAATTAAAAGAAAAAAAAAAAGCCATCTGGAATTAATCAGTAAAATACTGCTGACTTCACAAAACTAGAAATAGTTATTTTTATATAACCAGATGAGGATACAGGCTGTCATAAAATATATGAAAATTCTTATTCACAGTGATAGGAATCATTTCTTTTCTTGAAGGCTCAACTGTTTTATAGTCCTTGTTCAATGAGCATTACACAAAATCCAAATTTGTGTCAGCATATTGGTTTTAGCACTGGGCCCAGCATCCAAAAACACCCCCAAAGTTAAACTGGCCAGAGCAGTATTTGGCCTATACTGAAACCTTCTGAAGTTGCAGGTGAGTGTTTTTCGGAGAACAGTATTGATCCATTAAGTTCTGTTTAAATGTATATTCTTCATTATTTCATGGTTTTTTTCTATAAATAACTCTGGATGAAATGACAGAGGATTAAAAACTTTGAGTGCTGGATAATTATCACATTATAACTGTCTTGTATTTTGTTTTATTTTAAGTCTTTAAACCACAGGATCAATGCCATCAGAAAAAAATAGATTGAAAGTAAAATCCTGTGTTAGCGGAAATGAAATATGTTTGCTTTCTTTATGTGGCATTTTGTACCTGCATCCTGTACTTTGGAATGTGGTAGCACATGAAATACTCAATCTTTATTCATGTCCATTTAATTTATGCCCAAATACACCTTATAAGGTTCATATTGATTCCCACTCCTTTCTTTATTATCATGCATGAATATGAAAACTGCCCAGTGGAAAAATTAATGTCTGCTTTAATAAATCAAGATAAAATTTGGTAAAACATTCTAAACAAACATTTTTTCTAGACTGCACAGAACACCTACATAATGAAGTCTCACAGTACCTCCACATCTAGTAAATGGTTAACAACTCATTTATATTGATTTTTTGGGCAATTGCATATTTTTACTTGCTATTGGGGAGAGTACTTGAAATTATCAGCAGGCACATTTCTGTCAACAGAGCCAAAGAATATAGAAAACCATAATTTTACATTATGATTGTGTAGTTTGTCGCAAACAACTGCCACTAATATGTCATTACGTTACATTCCTATGCATTAAATATTTGGTTTGCGTTCCTTATAGTTGTAATTATTGTCTATATCTATATATATTGTCTATATCTATATATCAGAAAAATGTTTGGATAACCTTTGAGTCATTCTTTGCTTTCTGAGTCTTGAACACACAAGTCATATGTTGAACTCGTTTATGTGGCCAAAAGTTGCAAAGTTACTTCAGAAATCCAGGCAAATCGTTCGCTTTTTCTTTATGTTACTCACAAGAGCGGCATTATCGATGCTGCTCTAATTAACAGTGTTCATGTGAAATTTATGATCGGGGAAGGCAACAGCACTTTTCAATATTCGGCTGCAAACAGCCCAGTTGGTCACTGAGCTGTGGTGACATAAGCTATTGCTGGGAACACTGACAGTGCTGTGTAAATAAGTCACAGTCCAAGCACCAGGAAAATAAGTTATGGTGTGAAATATGGCGGTGTCACCAGGGCAAAGCCCATTTCAGTGCACAGGTGACTCCAAAGGGGTGAAATCGAAAGAACTAATGGAGTATAAGCATCCAGTAAGTGGAACTATTCTAATTTCTTTCTCTAAATTTAACATTCTCAGGTTAATTCATTATTAACGATCTTTTAGAGATGTATTCAGGCCTGCACCTCTCCCTGGCAAGGGGAAATATGGTCATATCTCCAGTGTGAAATGGTAATGTATGGGGAGTTTCAAGGAAATAGTACTAAATACAATGACATTCCTGCATTATCATCTTTTATTTCAGGCACATATGCATTTTTGCTGGTGAATGTAATGCATAAATTCAGGTGAGGTTGTGGCAATATGAAATAAAAAATGTTTTATTGTGTATGGTTGTTTCACATTATGTGTTCCAATGTCCTTCAGAGAAGGGGTGTGTAATTCACTGGATTTGAACCTTAGAGCATATAATAGTGATTAGACATCTGTATTTGGTCATAGTGGGTCCCTTTTCATTTTTTTATCTAATTGAAGAATGCTTTAGAGAGGCTGAATAAGGGAGGAATCAAAATCTATATTAACCCCCCCTATAAAGCTAATACTGGGGCTGTTCAGCTTTCTGATCATTCCAAGAATTCCACCACGATCCAGCCCTGCTGAATGGGGAGTTCAGCCCATCAGCTCCTGGGAGAGTTGATAAGGCTCAGATAACGTTTACCAGTGCCAAAACTAGAGCCAGGCTTGAGTAGTTCTGGTAGAAGACTGGTCCAGATCTGCTCTTGGCAATTAAGCTCCTTTTTTTGACACACTTCTTCAGGCTTCTTTTGAGAGCCAGGCCTTCATTTCAGCTGCACTTGCAGCCACTTTTCCAGCTCAGCCGAGCAATGAGCTGAGAACTCTCTCATGCCCCAGGGGAGCTGCAAAATTATTGCAAACTGAACTATTTAGCTCCAAGTCTTTCCTTCCCAGGGTTCATCCCAGCATGGGGCTGGGGCTGGGGCTGGGGCTGGCTCTGGTCAGTTAAAGCTGGGGTTGTGTGGCTGCAGCTTGTCCCAGGCTCATTTTGAGGTCTTTTGAAGATTAAAATACCTCTTCTTATTTTTGTTCCCCCTGAAAGTTTTAGGAATGGTTCAGGCAAATGTCCGTCATGGGTTAGTTGGAGTTACCTGGCCTTGAGTATGTAAAGCATTAGATATAATTATTAAGATAATTTCTAGAAAATGAAAATCACATTCCCCTCAATCTCAGTAAAGGTTTTTTTATAGGATTACAGAGGTGAGCTGTACCGTGTTTTTAAATCAGTGCTTTAAAAAATTGAAACTGTTGTGCTAGAATTGGGGTTTGGTCTGAGTTGGATCTATAGGAAACTAAAACTTGTACAGAATATGGAGATGTCCTTTTCTAATTAGCTACCTTAAGTTATTAGTTAGTAGCTCCTGGACTATCTGTGCTAAAATTTTAGATGTTCCAGCCAGAAAATGCTAAAAGAATACTGAAAAATTACCAGTGCAAATAGAATCCTTCCAAGTCTTCAGATTTTTTTGATCTTTGTTACCTGTGATCTGAACCATAATCTCTAAAGTCTCTAATCAATAAAATATTCAAAGGCACACTCTGGATTGTTTAGTATTAGAAAACTGCAGAACACACATAGAGATTTGGTTGATTTTTTTTGTTTGTTTTGTTTTAGCAGCCTATAATCAGAGTATTATTTTTCCGTTTAGGCTTTTTGAATGAATTGTTATCATAAGATGAAGATAAATGCTGCCATTGCTGAATCATGTTTTGTTCTGGTCTTTCTACAGCTGGAACATTGAGAAATTTTAAGTAGTGTTTACCAGAGGAGAAAATACAAATTTCAGAATTTTAAGGAAAATTCAGACTTTTCAAGTATGAGGCAAAATTTTAAAACTGAAAGCTATGGACCTACATTTAGATCCTAATCTTACTTCTTTTTTTCTTTCTAATAAAGTTATGTAACAAGGTAACGAAAAATCCCTGAAATAATCAAGAGTTATAAATGTCACTCCATTTTCTCATGAAACTTTTTCTGGAAGTAATGCACACCTGCAAGAGAATTCCCTGTGAACTCATTTGAGCTATTCTGACAAGCTTTAAATCACTCATCCTTTAAGGCTGTGATGTACAAGGTGTCACATGAGGTTACTGAATCCTTGAACCCCCAGGAAAATTCCCAGTGCTCCTGATGTATCCATGGGGCTGCTGAAACCATCCTGTAACATTTGGAATGATTCCCCCTGCAACCACTCTGCCTTCTGCATCAAGGTTTTCACTTGGGTTATGAGGCAGAAAAGAGAACCAAGTGTGGGCATTAAAATAAAACAATCAGGTGTTTTTGCTTTGGAACAGAGCTGCTAGGAAAGAACTCTTTTTGTCTGGGTGAAGGCTTAATTTGCATTGTTTAGTACTATGATATCTCCTCATTTCACCATGCAAACATCCAATTTCTTGTATATTACTGTCTTTGCTATCTTTTTGCCTTAATAGTGCATGATGTGGCTCTTTGAAATTAGCCAAGGTCATTTAGCCTATTCTACTGTCAAGACAAAGAAGTCACGGGTTTGGTTATTTAATAACTTTCCATCACAAAATCCTTTTGCAGCAAAGCAAATTAGAGGAGGCTGGTGGGGAAATGAGCAGTGGAAGACATTTGAGTGATGTGATTTCATCCTGTGTTGATGGGCTGCTGCTGAAGAGTTTTTTTAGGCTAGAATTCACAAATGAATGATGTTGTGAAGGTATCAGCATTGTCTGTGTGGCAAATTAAGGGTAGGATTGAAATGCTTGGCCACATACAATGATAACATGTGATAGCAGATCATTAATTGGTGCATGGTTTGTAGAGAGTGTTGTGATCTCGTCCATTGAAGGAGCAATGTGTGTCCGGTCTGCTCCCAGTCCGTATTTCCATTTCAGTTGCAGTATCCATTTTCCTGAGAGAAAATGCTGGATACTGTTCCTTACTGGCAAAATCTTGTGTTGGTCAGGTCTGGCCCCCCCGAATACAAATTTTGGTCAATTTTTTATCACACAAGTTTAAATACACGCTTTCTTCAAGTCACAGAAGCCATGCCTGCAACAGCAAATGCAGTGTTGGATGGTTGATCCATGGAGGTCTTCATTATGAGAGAGACGAGTAAAGATTGTAACTCAAATATTTGAGGATTTCTATGATCGTGTTGCCCAATGAAATGCACAAAGTGTAGCGGGGATGTTAATCTGTCGTATTTGAGACAAGATGATGGTAGTTAGGAGGGCCAGTCAGTGGTGCTGAACTGGTTCACGTACAGGGCTGCAGAAACCTGAGGACAGCAGCTACAGTCAGTGACACGGGGTGGGAAGGAATGATCTGAGAAATCTGTGTTCTACTTCCCAGGGATTTAGGGTAAATGCTATTTATTGTTGCCTGCTGTTGTCATTGCCTGCTGTTACTGTTTTGAGGCTGCCCTCTGTTGAGAAAACAAACATTTAAATTCGTACTATGAGCACCTCCTTTTCAGTTTTATTCAACACTTGTTATTTATTACCTTTCTGTTGATTACTGTGTAGTGTTACCTGTTAGTTTTTCCCTGTTAATAAACTAATAAGCTAATAAAACTCCTTAGGGAGTTTATCTTATGAAAGAAATGCAAAAAGCTTTTTGTATTAATAAATCTCAAGGGACTTTTATGAAGATAAATACTCTGGGCATAATCTCTGTATCAGGAAACTCAGACATATTCACATGGCAAAAACCCCTGACACTTGTAAACTCAGCCGCAAGCAGGAATTGTGGCTGCTGCCTGGCTGCCATTAGTTCCCATCACAGAGTAAATCTTAACTGCATTTTCAGCATACAGGCATCAGAGACAGCTTTTCACCCAGGAGAGACCAGGGCCTGACACCAAATGCTTGTGAAGCACTGGTAACCTTGAGGCGTAGGGAGAACGACAGCACAGGGTCTGTCTTCAGCTATCACCACCAATATTTGGGAAGATGGGATAGCTTACACATCCTGAAATCTTATTTAGAAGGAATAATGTTGTTTTCAGTTTCCTTTTGGGCATTTTTTTCTCCCTTTGTTTTCAGGATGTACAGAAACTATTACATTTAGACCTATACTGTGAGAATTTAATTACTATTTCTTACATTAACTAATAGCAAAATTGTATCTGCTGAAGAAAAACACATCTGAGGCATCTGCCCATCAATAAAACATGTCATTAAATTTCCATGTACTCTTTTTCCAGTGACATTATTTGCCTATTCATTGCTTCATTCAACAGTGTTAAAATAATTGGGCAACCTGGTGTTTGAAGTGAGAAAAAAACTAAGTGACAGGCATGTGTGCTGAAAAACGTGATTTTGGTCCTCCTAGAGCAATTTATAATGTCAGCCTAAATTTACAGAATGGTATCAAATTGGAGACAGAGAGGAAGAAAGAAAAGAGCAGATTCTGGGGCTCGCACCACATAATTTGTCAGAAGTGCAGTTGTCAGTTTTCTGCCCCGGGAGCCCTCAGCCAAGCTACATTAGGAGACTTGGTTTCAAGTTCTTGCACACCTTGCCTGAGGGGATTTGACTTCCCAGCTCCTTCTCTTCCCAAGGTGAATAAACAAATAAGGAAACTACATCTGTTTTGTGAAGGGGCTGCTTTTGCTCCTCAGGGCTCTTTTCCCAGAGCCATAAACAGTTAAACATTTATTGCGGCAAATGCTTGAAGCTCCAGGAGTGTTCTTTTGCATTCTCATGGCAAAGAGAGAGTTCTGGTCTCTTATTTGTTCCCACCTCAGCAATTAGCTGTGTGTTGTCAACCAAAGTGGTAAATTCTGGGAGCTGGGGTAGGAGCATTCCCACCTGGAACGCATATGCCTCTGCACAACATCCACCTGCCGGACCACCTGCACCCAGAACAAAGCACATTCTGCCTTTTCACACACTGCAATTCATAGCTGAAATGAGGAGAAATCACATTTTTCTTCTTCCAGACAAGGGTTTTGCTTCCTTACCATTCCCCACTTCCTGCGTTTTTCAATTTTAAGCTCATGGAACTGTATAATCAAAAAGCCCAAGTCATTCTCAAACTGTGTAATATAGTTTAAAAATTAAAATTTGCCATCATTTCTGAGACTACGATAAACAAGTCAAGATGTCAGCAGCAATTTTAAGTGAGATTGATACTACTCAGTGGAGTGAAGAAGTTTGCTTTGACACATTGAGAAATTACTCTTGCTCTTCCACTCGGAAGCAAGAACATGCACAGAGCGTACAAAAACCTGATTTTTCAGAATTCATTATACCCTCTCAGATTCCAGTCATCTTTTCTCCACAAAAATCTACAAAAGTGTAACTTAATCTTTAACTCACTGCAGTAATACCCATAATTTGAGTTATATGTCAAATGTGCAGATTAAAATACTGTGAGATGATAACGGAAAAAGTCAGAAATTGTAGGGAAAAGGGGAAAAAAGAATGCCTGGAAGCAATCAAGTGAAAACAGAAACTGGGGAAACACAGAGCCCAGTCAATAGCAAGGATCAGTATAATCCTTCATGTGAGGGGTTGTCAAGCAGAGCTGCTTTAAATCAGTATTCCCTGGAACTACGTGCATCAAAGAATAGGAACGTGTTCCCAGTGCATTGATTCAGATAAGAAAATAAGAGTTTTCCAGGAGACTTCATAACCCAAAAATATTTCATCTATTGTGAAAACGGGTTTGTTGAAAGCATTGTTGCTGTGCAGGGGTGATTAGATATAAGGTGTGTGCAAGAAGAAAAACAAAAGGAGTTATAATGAGACCTGAGTCCTACTGGAATGAATGGCAGCATTTCCTTGGGTTTAGGCTTCCAGACTGGGCCTATCCAAACAAAAATAGTGCCGAATTTTTTTTTTTTTAAAATTTTTTCTATTCAGGTTCTCTAAGCATTTACATGTGCAAAAAATATATATATATTTTTAAAGAAACTCTAGGACACTGCTCCATCTGGAGAAGAATGAGCCGTGTTTAAAGCTCGGGATGTGACCATGACCCACTCTCTGCAAATCAATAATGTTTTCTGACACTCAGCTGTTGAAAAAGGCTGCTGTAGTTGCAGTGGCTGCTGTCTGAGTGTCTCTTTGTAGGGGTGGGATATCCTGGTAGAACAAATCCTATGAAATCAAACTTTCGGGACTGCATTTAGCATCTTTCTAAAATAATTTCTGTCTTATCTAGTCCTTCCTAAAATCCATTAACATGTAGCAAAGTATCAGAAATGCTGTTTGAAATATCAGGTATCTTGTACATGGGATGGATTATTGGAACAAAGGGCCACTGCCCATCTTCTCAAAGGAAATCTTGGCCACTAGGATTAAAAACGAGGAGCAATTAGCATCAGTGCAGAATATGATTCCAAAAAAGAGGTTTATCCCATGCACAGTTACACTTTTCTGACTTTTCAGCTTAGTTTTCACACTCCTGTGAGATTCCACAGCAGCTGATGGCACATCCCCAGAGCAAGATCAGTAAGGGAGAAGAGGTCTGTGTTTTGCAATAAAAGAATCATTCACAGTAGTTTAAGCCCCAAAAACATCTCTTTGCCCCACTATACAGAAGGTCAAAATCCTCACTCATTAAGACCATTAAATATGGTCTTTTACACAAACGCCCTGTTTAATTACCAGCAGGCAATTCAGCACAATTAGTTGCTGTCTAAGGTACATTTTATTTTCTAATGGTCTTGCATATTTCATAGCCTCTTTCAAAACCATGCATCACATGGAGGACCCGCTACTTGTTTAATTGGCTTTTTCCCTCTCTTAATGATGTGCATCTCCTGGAACTTTAGCAGAGACGAGTCCAGCTTACAAATAAGAAAGAAAACGATAGTTCACAATTCGTAAGTAGCAGAATCTGGTTGTCTTTTAGCAAACTGAGTTTTTTAAATCCGCTGAAAGACGATGAGGCAGAATTGCATGAAACATTTATGTGCAGGTAACTTTTAGGTTTCTACATAAAAGACATGAGAGTAGTTTTACATTCTCAGGCTAATGGCACACAGTGGCATCAGGAGGACAAAAAAGAATGGGAGTAAGTTCTGTTCTGCAAAATGTTACATAAAATGAGCACAGTTGCATTAAAACAAAACTGTTCAGACATCCTGAGGACTCACGCTGAAGGTACATGGTAACTAAAAATACTTCTGTGAGGCACAATTGTTCTGCTTTCTGCCATGAGCTGACACTTATAATTTATGTTAAAAAATAATCAGTGAATTACTTATTAATTTGAGTGGACACAGTTTGGGGCCCATACTTCTGTTCTGTGGTAAAACTGAATGTCCTATGTGCAAAAAACCATAAAGTGAGTCTTTCAGGAAAAGCTGGGAATGCATCTTGCCCTTCCCATAAGAGCTGGATGCTTTGATTCTTAGTGAAGACAAAAAACCCCCAAACAAACCCAAATCAAGTCTTGGAAACTGTTGGCCACAGCGTCTGTCATTTAAGGATAAAGCTCTTCAAACTGCAATTTCTCTCTCTTGAGCTTAATGGAAAAAAAAAAAAAGCTTTAAATAGCAGCGTGGCTTTGAGTGACATGATGTGGGTTACAGTTCAGCTGCAGGAAAATGCAGATGATGGATGGTCCCTCTCTGAGTGAAAAGGTTACTGGGCCCTACACACGTGTCCTGTTTGGGTTTCCAAAGGAGAACCAGATGAAAGGTAAAAAAGATGCCCTTACATGATCCCCATGAAGAATCAGCCTTTCTGCTGTTTGAAAACTTTTTATTTTGAAGTCCACTACAATGTGCCAGATTTCTTGATGTTGTCTTGAAACTGTAGCAAAGACATGAATTGTTGAAGTGCAAAAACTATTAAATTTCTGGGATACAAATTTTGTGTTAAATGCAGAAATTTGCAATCTCATGATTTGCATTTCTTTAAAAGTCCATTCATTACTTGTAATAAAAATTTGTTCTGCCAGTCCAGGAAATTTTTCCCTTCTGATGCCAAAGGTGTCTAGAGCTGAGAGGAGCCATTTGGAAAATGCCTCAGATTTTCTAAGACTCATCACAAAGTCAGAAAGAGCCCTTGCTGTATATGAAGGATAAATATACTCCATCCGATACATCCCTAAGGATGTACATAAATCATATCATGTTCCCAGCACACAGCTGGAGAGGGAAGCTTGGCAGGCTGTGAAGGCACACGGAGCTGGACGGGAACTGGGCTGGTGTGGACACCAGCACTGGAAACATCCCTGTGCATCCTGAGAACGGGGACCAGAGTGCTTGGAAAGGATTTATCCCTCCAGTGCTGGCATGTGAGAAATGAGTCTGTTGGTCTTACAGCACCACTGCTGGTGTTCACCAAAGGACCCAGGAAGCTCTTTTCAATCCATGGACTGTAAATAAAAGCTGGAATTGCTGTTGGCTTGTATTAGCACGAGTTAGAATCATCCCCCAAGTAAAAGTAGTGTGAGTGAAATACAATTCTTGTTAACGGGTGCATCTGCAGGCCTTCGCTTCTGATTTCAGCTGCGAAAGTGCTGCTCACATCGGCCTTTTTCCCCTAATGAAGGCACAGCTGTGCATTTAGGGATTGACAAAGAGTGTGATTAGGAATTCTAGACTTCCAAAATAGTTTATCTGCCTTCCAAAAGAGTTGTTGTTAGCGACTAATTCTTGGTGAGATTTGTTATTGTCTTGTGCTGAGGACTTTTCTGGTGGTAGAAGCACAGAAAAGCTGTGGCAGTTCAGTAAATCTTGGCATTGTCCGGAATTCATATGGTGCTTCATTTGATTTTGGGATCTGGATGAGCAAGTGAGACTCTGTAAAAACTGAAAACATTAGTTCAAATAGAAATTAATTGAGGTTTCTTTGGTTTTGGTTGGAGTTTTTTTGCCATTTCTTGTCTCATCTCTGGTAGGGGTGTTTGCCTCGAGGAGAGGTGGACTCAGCTCAGCCATCCTGTGCCGGTTCTGGGCACAGAACCTACTGTGCAGTGATCTTCTTCAGCTGTAATTCATGTTCTATCCTGAATTTCTGCTCAGGAGCCAGCATGGAAGGATTATAAATGGAGACAATAATCTGTTTGGACTATGTAAAATATGTCCGAGGTTTCCAAGGAGCTGACAATGCTGATGTTCAGCACTGTGAGTGCTGCTGGCAGGTAGCTTGGAAATGTTGATTATAGTGCTAAACATTGCTTGTGTTTGCATCTGGATGTTAAAAAGGACATTTTTTTAGGGGGAAAAATGTGTGTGGGAAAAACATCACATGATAATTGATTTTGGTCTTTTTTAACAGGCATTAGCCAACAAGTTGTGGAGTTTTTAACACAAACTAATCTAGATGGTGTTAAATTTTGCTGTATACAGAAGGCTAGAATATTTGTAAATTAAAAGGTGAAAGGTGAATTTTAAAAAAAATTTGATATTAACTCTTTAGCCAAACACCACAGACTCTGCCTGTTTTAAATATAAATATAGGCTTTGTTTTTTTCCCATTGATGTGTTTTAAGAAGAGAGTTGGAGAAATGTCCACTAAATCCTTGCTGCACATAGAGGTGTTTACTTTAGGAAATTCAGACAATATATTGTAGAATTACATGTTAGGATTTAAAACCAGTATTTTTTCCATTGTGATAAAGATTTAAAAATAATCACTAGAAATTAATAACAAAGAATACTTGAGTCTTTAAAAATGTAATTTAAAAATTGAAAAGTCCCTGCATTTGGATGAGAGGTGTCTTGTCTCTATGATATTATCGTGGGAATTCTGTGCTACTTGCAAAGCACAGATAATTGATGAAATTGGGAAAACAACAGTAGATCAGGAACCTTCTGGATGTGGAGGGGGTGAAGGTGGTGCTGAGATGCAGGGGACCTGTGGGTCCAGGCAGGAAAATGCCCAGGGTAGAAGGAGAGCACCGTGCTTCTCGAAATCACAGAGTTCAAATAGGGAATTTTCTTCCTGGTTCATTGTTATTCTTCCTGTGTGTCCTCCTCTTGTTTGTTCTGGATAGATTTTCCAGCGGGCAGGAAGTAACTTGGAGCTGATGGATGAGGAGGGCTGGTCAGAACCTTTGAAAGCACATCTCATATTGCCTGCAATAAACAGCCAGGCCATTGTAAAGCAGCTTGAGAATTGTTTTTACCTCAATCCATAGATGCTTTTTCAAAAACAGATGTGTGTCACCAGCTGCAGTGTAATTTACTTTTAGAATATTGTGCTAAAACTTCTCTAATCTCCTCAGAGAGTCATCTAAATATGGATGTTTTCAGGGGAAAAAAAGATGATCAATCCAAAACACTGCAGGATAAAGCTTTTATAACTGTTCTGAAGTAAATTAGAATTCATAATATAAACTCACATTTCTTGTCAAGAATGTTTTAAAAAATATGTTTCTGTTAAAAATTGTGCTTGATACCTTTAAGAAACTCAGGAGGTGTACTGATGTTCTGGAAAACATGGGAAGGCCTAATTGTACTGTGTGAAATGGAGTCCTTGGCACATGAGGCAGTACTGGCCATGGTATCGGCTGTTAATTTCCTTATTTCCCCTCCTGTTTCCCTGAGCTGGCTGCTCAAGGATTGGAGGTTTTCTGTGACAGAGAAATATCTGACTTGATAGAGGGGATCTGGTGTGTAGTTTGAACTCCTGGGTACTAAGGTAATAATGATTACCTTATAATAATTATGGCTAATCACTCCAGAGACAATTATCGCACACTTAAGGGTGTGTGTAAGGGAAAACCTGTGGCTGTTCCATGGAGCCGGGATCAATGAGCCTGTAAGATACCTTAGGGTGGAACACAAACAACCTGGCTGTTCAGAACACTCAACAGGCTCTTCAGAGACAAAATACCAAGAGTAGGGAAAATGCTGCCTCCTGTGCCTCAATGAAAAACAAAATCGTTTCCAAGATGTTTGATTGATCTGCAAAATGGAAGAAGGTTCAAGGGGGAAAACATAGCACAGACTGCACAAAAAATTTTAACAGTGCTCAGCACTTCAGTAAGAAGAAGCACAAGTTAAGGAAGAGATTTTAAAAGAATGGTTTAAATGTTTGCTTTTTCTCCTTGCTTTAGCAGTCTGTGTAATAAGAATCAATGGCTATTTGCCTTTTAAGTCCCCATAATCTCTTGGTGGAATGAAAATTTGAGAATATGTTTCCCTAGCACAGTCAAATGCTTTGTGGATTTATATTGCTGAAGATCTGTAGCCTGTTTGCAGTGGTGATACGTGCTTTTAATCCATCCATCTTTCAACAGTGACAAAAAATGGCTGTTCTCGTTTTAATCATAAAGTTAACTTCAAAAAGGAGATGTCAGTAAGAAAGTGATTTTCATCTTTTAATATCACCACAGACCTATTTTTTATTGATAGGTGCCAAAAAAGGTTGCAATCATTCCTCATGGCTTTAAAGCAACGAGGACTTTACTCTGAGCACATTAAGTCTGCACCAGTGGCTTTAAGAAGGCAGCAGTTACCACGTGGCTCTTGTTCCTCGCAGCCAGGAAATGATCAAGTCCATAACTACAGGATTTAGGTATTTTAATCATCTCCAGGAATATCTAAATCTATTCATCATTTTGTTGTTGTTTGACTAATGTTCTGTCGTTGGGCTTGATTTGCCAACACATTCATTTGTTGCTTGTTACTTTGTCATTGAGTTGTCATTTCATTATTCTCTGACCTTCTTTGTCCTCTGCTCGTGCAGTTGCAGTGTAAGGGTGGTTGATGCCATTTGGATGGAATAAAACAGTCCAAACTTTTGTTTTCCAATGAAGCTGCATGGAGCATAAATCCCAGTTAGGTTCAGCTGATTTTCTGCTGCGGTTGCAGCCATGACTGCTGGCAAAGGACCAAACACAATGAGACAATCCCACCTGGAGGGGCCTGGGTAGGCAAGGAGCATGGTGAGCTAGACATCTCCATCAAAAATTCACACAGACTGCAGTTTGAGGACTGTTGAAATTGTAATCTGGATTGTTTTAAAACTGATAAGTCAGATATGTTGTATATATGCATATTTTTATGTTTCTATTACTGCCTCAGAAGTTACTCACAGCAAAATGAATTGGCTTCTGTTTAACTGCAAAATATCTGCAACACCTTTCTTGTTCTTATTTGGTCCTATGGATTGAAAATTCAAGATTACTTTTATTTTAGAGCACTTCAAAACTAATATTATAGGATAGTTATTCATAGGGTGAGGGAGAACTTTTTATGCCCTAGTTCCCACTAGGTAGGGAAAAGCTGATGTAACATTTTGAAAACAGGAACTTTAATGGACTTCAAAGTGTTTGAATTCCAATATTATGAATAGTTCATGGTTAGTCTGGTGCATTGAAATAATTTTCACCCACTATTCATATTTGACACTACTGTGAAGCCAGACATACTGCAAAGTCTGCCTCAGAGGGCTTCCACTTCAGCTGCAAATTAAATATCCTGAACATTCATATATTGTCATGTGTATCTAAACCCAGACCAAACTATTCAGCCTTTCCACCCACAACTAATATTACAATAATGACAATTAATAAGATAATGGATCTAACACTTGTGTGATAAAATTTCTTTGGAATGATGGAACTGTGTAGTAAAAAAGAAAAAAGGAAATATCAAAACCTTTCACCTCTGAGGGAGTTTGTATCATTTATATTGGAACCGCAGGAGAGATGAGGAGATGAGAGAGACTGTCCTTCCCTGCCCTGATAGCCTCTGAGATAACACATTTTTGTGATTACAGAACTCACCTGTTCACCAAGGTTAATAGTGGTTTTAAACAGTGGCTTCTCTTTGGTGTGTGGCCTCCACTGCAGCAGGATAATAACCTGTTAATAAATGGTTCTGGCTGATAGCTCTGTCTGGGCTTAAAGGCTTAAACAGAGCCTCCATCCCCAACAGGAACAGAGAGTTTGTGCCTCTCTTACACTGTGTTCTCACTAATGGCCAGGGCACTGACTCCATGCCTTAAAACCTCCCGCAGCTCCTCACCTTAGATTTGGATTCAGCTCCGGGCCTGTCATGGAGGATGATTATTAGCATTGTTACTTAACTGCCTTCTCCATCTGTGCATCAACTGCGGGGAGATCCTCCCAAACAAAAACAAATCTGGCGGCTGCATGGAAATTTCAAGCAGCTGCGTCCTACATAGGTAGGGTTTTATGTGTACTACTGCTGAGTGCTCTGCAAAACACACCACCACTGAGACCCTCTCCTGGCTCAGGGTGCATTGGGAATGGGATCTGTTAAACAGAAAATTAACAGCACAATGAAAAAAGAATATTTGCTTTTAACAGCTCTTCTATCTTCTTTCCAAGGCTTATTTTTGCTTAATCTCACTCATGTTATGACAGAAGTATGAATGCTGACACCAGTGTAGTCGAGGAATGCTTATTCAGGCATTTGCAGCTTGAGTCTGATGCAGTGCATGTTACACAATTTGTTCCTGAAAGCTCTGTACAGGGTGTTCTGTGCAGCATGGGGGGCACTTTGGCTCCTTGCATCAGTGGCCTTGGTTGTTGAAAGGGCACCAAAATGTGCCTGTTCCTCAGCAGCAGTGGGCTGAAGGGGGAGATGCTAAATGTGAGGTGCTGGGTGGGTGAGGGAAATGGAGAGGGGCGGTCATGCCAGAGGCCTTGGAGTAACCAAGAGCTGGGCCTGGCACTGCTCTGCCTCCCTCACAAGGACTCTGGATGTGTCCAAAGCCGAACTAGAGCTCCATGGCTCAGGTTAGGGAAGCACTTGGTTCCTGTGGTGTTTTATTCCAAAGTCCACGTGTGCTGCTTTCATTATCTTGACGATAGAGGCCTTGTTCTGTGAGGCCTACACAGACTGAACTTTCATTAGCTGCCCTATTTTACTTTATCCTGAGTTACCACTATTAGAAGTGATGCCATGACGATTTTTTGCCTTTTTTTTAATACCCCGTTTTATATTCTCTCATCTAGCTTTTATGTATTCTTAGTGCTTTTAGCCCACACAGTTATAATTCTTTAAGTTTGATCCCTTCCCTCAGACCCAATATCCCGTTAAGCCAAGAGACCAAACACCCTGGAAACCCCAGACCCCGAGGGCCTCTCCAGAACACATTCTGTAAACAAAGCCAGGCCCAGCCAGGGGAAGGTTCCTCGCTGAGGGGTCTCGCTGGAGTCCCTCCCTGGGCAATCTTTGATAGATGTGCTAATTAGCAAGGCCTATAATTGCACACACATCACATCGTGGGGGGCCATTTCCGGTGGGCATTTCGGGGTGCATTTTGATGTGCATTTCGGCGCACCTGAGGATCCTTCAGTAAACACCGAGGTAAAACTCTTTTTCCCTCTTAACCATGTTCAGCTCTCTTAAAATTAAGACCAGGAAAAGGCGTCAGAAGCACAAGGGCTGCCCTAACAGATTCCCTGCCTTCCCTCCTGGACATGGATACATTTCAGTTTGAGGATGGCTCTTGGATAGCTCACGATTACCTTATGATCCTTTTGCATGGAAGATTATTGCTGTTCAGCACTGACCTGAATATTTTTTCTTATGTGTTAATACAACTGCTTGCCACTTTGAAGCAAAATTGAGAAATAAAAGCATAACCTCCCACACCAAGGAGCTCTAGCATGAAGTGGTTTTAAGAAACACTTGTGAAATCCTAATGTCCTGCTCATAACTTTTGGTGTTTGGGTGGCTGATACATCACTCCTGTGCCCAGCCATAGGATTTGCGTGGCATGGGAGCTGCTGTTCTCCTCTTGGCAGCCCTTGGCACACATAGGAGGGAGGAAGGCTCAGCACAGAGGACTCTCAGGTTGCTGCACCTTGCCCTTCAATGATTTCTGAACAGCCTCCTCAGTCCTCATGCGTTTTCCCAAAACACATTTAAATCTTATGCATGGAAATCAAATAGAAAAGAAATTACTTTCATTATGTTGGTTTTATTTGTTTTCTGACTTAGTCTAATGCTCTGGATTATTCTAACCAAAATAAATTACACATTAGAAGCTGTACAACAAAGGTATGTACAGTTTCAATGCAAAGAAGTTGATATCAGCAAAAGTGCATAAATATGAGAGAAGCCCAACTGTGCATATTAAGGAGACAATAAATGAAAGTAGGCCATTTTTTACACAGTTTTTAAACAAAATTGTTATTCATTGCTGCACTGTCTGTGCTTTTGTCCCTTCTGCACTTTCCACCTACTCCTTGGTATTGATTTGGGGAAGAATAATAATAATATTCCACAAAAGAGGGATTTGTAGTTTGTGATAACAATTCACATGCTTACCTAAGGAAACTGCACCCTTCTAGAGTCCAACTACCCCAGCCTAGAGGTGGAAACAGACCTTCTTGATCTTGCACCCCCTTGAGCTGCGTAGTAAAGGTAGTGGAGAGCAGCCAAGGCATCAAAAATCGCCACCATCCACTCTGCTGTCAGATCTCCTGACTTTTTAATTCTTTTTTTTACAGCAATGCTCACAAATTATCAAATGTATTGTTGTAAACATCAGCGCATTATTGCCGTGGACAAGTTGTACTGAAAAATCTATATTTCATGGAACCTAAATTGTGCTGAATATCCAGAGATACTCAGTAGCTACTTCAACTCTTCCTGCTGAGTTTTTTTTACGTACTTCAGGGAAGTCATTTGGGATGCTTGAGTCACCAAAATTTAAGGTGACATGACAGCCCATAAAAGCATTTCAGTCTCCCAGCGACACTTACGCGCCGTAAGAAAAGCAGTTAAACAACTGAGAATCTCAGCGTTGATTTTGTCACTCTTCCTTACTGTTTGCTTCCATAAAAAGAACTCTACAATTCCATATTTCACACTCTTTGCCCCTGAATGACCAACACAATTGTGCTGTTGGCTGTGGGGCAGTGGAAGCAGCAGGAAGCTGCCGTCTGTCCTGAGCGGGAGATGTGACCTTGGGGGTGACCCCTCCAGCACAAAGGAGAGAACAAATGGAGAATGTGCTGCTCTGATATTCCACACTGCACAAAATTAGAATCCCTTTTAATGATGTTCCATTTTCCTTGTGTCTACCCCAAAGCTTACTCATCATATCAGGTGTACTTACTTTAAGGCCGAGCTGCAGGGTCTTTTCTGTTACAAGTTCTGACAGTTTTTACTACAAAGCCAGAACTCTACAAGGGAAATCAAACCTGTTTCAGTTTTCCTTCTACGTGGAAAAATTTGCAATCTGCTGCTCATGCTAAGGGAAACTCCTAGGAGTAAGGGCACAAGACTGAAGTGCACTATCAAGATAACTCCTTGGAACACGCCCGTGTTCTTGAACAGAGAACTATTCTTTTACCAGAGTGTCTGTGCTGGGTTTGTTTTATAAACTGAGGAGGTTTTTCCAGTCCATGACCTCTAGTCTTGAGCTGGACATGATCCAGGGATTACTTTCACACTTCTAGGCGGTGCCTACTGGGTGCCAACTGTCCAGTCATTCTGATCTGGAGTTTCTTGGCCATCCTGCCAAACCGTGGTGAATAATACGTTTCTTCACAAGGAAAAACACCTTGTAAAACATTGTGGTTTATGTTTTCCAGTTGGTTCCAAAGCAGATTTGCCTACTTAGATCACAAGCAAATGCCAGTCTGTCTCTTGACCATCCATTTGATGTGTTTCTTGTCCTGTTCAGAAGTGACTTGCTTTAGCCAGGAGTTTGTGCATGTTCAGAAGTAAATCTTATACATGAAACTGGTTTTAAGAGGAGGTTTTAGGTTTTTTCCACAGCACTACCCAGCCCTGATTCCGCAAATTTTCTGGCCTGATAATCAATTTCTGACAATGGAAGCAACAGCAGTAAATTACTGTAAGAGAGGCAGCAAATATGTATTTCACATAGATTTCATGTTAAAAATCAGACTGAGTTTATGCACTTTGGTTTCTGATCAAAGGCTGAGACACCTACCATAATCTTCATTTAAATTCTATCTTCATTCCTGTTGGTGTGTAATAAATAAATACTACACAGGACAGTAAGCAAAAAATAAAAATTCTACATAAAAATGTTCCATTTTAGCTTCTCAGGTTTTGGATTAGGGGATTCTTGTATTTTGTTGATGTTTTTGTTTTGTATCTGTGGTTTTTTTGTGTGCATTTATTTTTTTTTCCCCTAAATGACATTTACACGTATATAAACTAAATTTAGTTCATTTCCCCAGCTTTAACAGAGGTTACACTTTTTACAAGTATTCCCTGGTCAAAAATTTGTGCATTTTAGTTATTTTAATGTCATTTAACTTCTTGAAGGTGCAATGGAAAATAATATAGACATCTCCTTTGAATTAATAGATTGAAATAACATTCTGTCTTCTTTCCTTTCCTTAGGCTTTAGAGTTTAACCATGCATTGATTAAAAGAAATTATGCACAGGAAGACTCCATGGGATAAAAAAGAAATCTGTAATGATCTCAATTACTCTTAAATTTTATCAGAATTTAAATTAAAATTCTTTGAAATCACTGTAAGTCAGTGGATTTCCGTGAAATTATTGTAGTTGGAGATTTATCACATGTATTTATTACTGTAATATTCAGTTAACTGTATTTTCCACTTTTCTTTAGATTCTTGACGCAATTCCAAATGCAGGCAGACTAATTGTAGAAGCAAATATAAATTTATGATAAAGGAAATACACTTTTTTTCCTAAAGCCTGTCTGCATTTGAAATGAAAAGGGACAGCAGGTTCCACAATGCGGAAGATATTAAGATAATGTTATTTATTTACTAATTGTGTAGTCTAGAGATATTGACGGTGCAAGAGGTTGTGTTAATGTTCTGATGGTGCTTTTTGAGGTCTCAGAAAGGGTTTCTGCTTTATGTTAGAATGGTTTTGAGACTCTCGGTTTTTCCTCTCAACAAAACAACAGAAAGTAGAGATACCCTAAAATACCCAAGTGCTGAATGGATCATTCTCTCTGGTGCCATCACTGAGTGGCATGAAATGACAGCCAGACCACAGTTTGAAGTTACAGCTGAAGGGTGTCAGACAATACTTTTATTTCAATTATACAGATAAAGAGGAAAACCAAAAGAGTTTTAGCGATTTTTCATGAAGTCTGCTGCTTCACCAGGAAATAAACCGAAATTTCAAAGCACCTAAAGCTGTAGCTATAGGTCCTCTCTCTATTATTATGGCACTGCAAAAGTAGTATATTTGCTGACTTTCTATTCAATTGGTGCCAATGACATTAATCACTGGGTTAATTCTAACCCCAGTTTCGCTGACTCGCCCAAACGATGCTGTCATATATTATTACAGCAATTTATACAGGCTGACAGTTTTATACTCCTGAGGTTGAAATTTTAAAAATGCAATATTATTTATACGAACGTGTTAAGTGACAAGAGAATTCACTAAATATAAAAGCATGGGCCAAAATTCTTCTGAGCTCTCCCTGCCTAAGTGACCAGCTAGTGAGATTTTATGTGTCGTTTCAGCCAGTTAGACAACTTGTCTCCATAAATCTCCTCAGCATCCAGCCAGGTGATAAAATTTGTGTCAGACATGACTGTGCTGTTTATCATTTCATGTGCAAGTTTGTACACATTCCCACTCCTCCCCACTGCTATTAGATCTAAGTAGACAAGTATGATCGATGCACCCTGTCCAAGAGTGCTGATCAATATATCCTCCCTTGCTAGAAAATAAAGATTTCAGGTTAACAAGTTGGTGGAATTCCACTGATCCTTATTGTTGGGTGGATTGTGAATTTCCCAAGAGGACAGAGTAATGTTCAGAGATTATCAGTATGATTTTCCCTGCTGGTTAAAGTATCAATTAATATAGAGCATTGCCAAAAAATTTCTGTCACAGTGTGTTCTCCTCCTACTACAAAAGAGTCCATGAACAGTCCAGAAAAAATATTTGGATTTGTAAGTGTGGACAAAAATAGAAGAAAGTCTTTGTTAAGGAATAGAACTCTCCCTATCTCCCTTTTCCACGGAGAATAGTCGTTTTCCCCTTCTTGACACTTGGTACCGAATATCAAAACTGTGAATTGTTCTCTTTAAAAAAAAAGAAAAGAGTGCTGCATATCCAGAGCTTTATGCTCTTCGTGTAGTTAGTATATTTTACACTACATATGTTGGTCTTGGAAACAAAGGAGCCAGGAGCATCCCACATGGGCAGTTGCCTCTCATTGGGGAAGTTAAACCAGAGGTCTCAGGAGATCACTCTTTGTTATTGATTCTAGTTAGACAAATCAAGATGAACAGAAAACTTCTTAATTTATTGTCAGAGATTTGCCTCGAGTGTCCCAAGGACACGATAGCATTTTCTTTAAGACTAAAACATTGCTCATCTAAAAAAATAAAATCAATCTTTATCAGTTGAATCTTGGCATGTTTAACAGTGCCATCTGGTGACCTCTGCCATAACGACAGCAGTGTCTCTCGGAGCATCCTGCTTTTGAGGGTCTGCACAAACACCTGGGTGTTCCCAAACTCTGCTTGGGGGGAACCTGAGACGTTTGGGATTTCTGTTTGTCTTCCTTTACTCTGCAGCTTCCAAAACTGAGATAAGCTGATTCATACAGTCTTACTCTTATCTTAATAATAATAACACATTGGAATAATATCCGTGTGATATTTTATGGTTATACACCTACCTGTAGGAAGGCACATGGGATCATTGCTGAGTGACGACACATTGGCAGAATTAATAGTGCATTTTTGAAAGATTCCTATGAACTTTCACACAGCATCTAAAGACAAATCCCTTGAATCGCTGGTGAGGACCCCATTTACAGAGCTGGACCTTAACTGTGACAGTTCCTGTTCTTTTCTCATTTAATTATTTTTAATATTATTGTTTATAGTAAAACCCTTACACTTATTTATAGGAAAACTCTTAACCTCCCCCCAGTGACAAGATAGACATAATTTATGTTCTTAATTTTTCCATGTTTTGTGTACTGACATTCGAAACATTGCGGGACAGGGACTTTCTAAGAATGAGTTGTGGGGATCTCAGTTTTGATCTCTGGAGACTATGTGCAGTAAAACAAGCTGTTAGAACTATTTTTTAAAAAAAGATTTTATTTAAAAATAAATTTACATTCAAATTTAAATTTTGAAAAGGTTTTAGGCAAAGCAGTAATCTAAAATATTATTGAATGTTGGTTTTTCTTCATGGCTACAAAATTAATGTGAGAATACTCCTCCCTGCAGAACAGGGAGGAAGAAAATTAAGCAGTTTATGCAGTTTCGATGTTTGTCCTAAAGCATCTTATAAGCATTTTGCAAGGAAGCTGTTACATGACTAGTGGTGGGAATGCCTTTCTCGGACAGAAATGGAACACCTGCTGAGTTCTGAGACACCCAGCATCCATTTGCACCCACATGAAATTGGTACAGGGAAATGAACAGAAACAGAAAACCCCAAAACAGCTTTAAACTGCTACACGTGTCTTCCGCCCCATAGAGATGCACTTGTCATGTGCTGTTAACCTCATTAGGGGAAAAGTGAAAAATGGCAAACCAGGCCCGAGCAGTGGGAGATGTTTGCGTCCATGCAAACCCGTTTTATCACATCTCTTCTGGTGATAATATTTCTTCATTTTCTTACGTCACTTGACTCATCCCTCAGTCATGATTGCAGATCCTGATCACTCCTCTCTTCGTCACACGTTACGCCAAACTCAACTTTGGCAAGCCCTTCCTTCTCTGAGCGTCAGCCGAGATGTGTTGTTCGGAGATTGTGGCAGTGTTTGTTCGCATCTGCACTCGGCTGCTGCCCTGCAAAGTGCTTTGTGTGAAAACATCGCGTTCCTGTGCATGGAGAGAAACGCTGCGTGTGCCTGAGGTTTGTAAAGCTCTAAAGCGCTCTGGGGATACATCTGCTGTGTTGATCTAAATTGTAAAAAAATATTATGTTTTTTCATGGTAAGCAGAGATTGGTAAGAAACTAGGACTCAGTGAATGAGTTTGGTGGTTTTTAATTAAAATTTCAGGTTTTACTGAATAATATTGAAAATGATGGTGAATCAATCAGATTTTCAGAACATACTATTGTAAGATGCACAGAATTTTGTGGGAAGAGCTCCTTCTTTAACTAAAATGTCTGTGTTTAAATCATTACATCAGGAAGCATAAGACACTTTTTCAAACTCTCCTTGAATCAACAAGAACTTCTCCCTGAATTTCTTCACACAGTTTACTAAACCATCATTCTAGGAGGCATTTTGAGTAGGCAGCTTCCAACCTCCACTGGCACTGATTTACCCTTAAAATACTTAAATATGAGATATCCTTTAGTGAAAAGCTGGGACCTAGGTTTGTGTCTCAGGAGGATGAGTACTGAGTTCTAGAGAAATTATCTTTTTATCTTTTAGGTAAGACATATATTTGACTTGTTAAAGTAGAAAATCTTAGCCAAGACTTGTCCTGGTGAGATGTAATTCCATGTCAGGCAAGTGGGATCTCTGTTTTCATCTCCCACAAACTGGATATCAATCAAAGTAGTTGGGGAATTAAAGATTACTTCTCCTTGTCTGTTTTGATCATAAATGTCTAAGTTTGTCCTGAAGTGTTATTGACTAACTTCATTAAAAATGCCCACAATGCAAATAAAATACTTTTTTAAAAACAGGGGGAAATGAGCGAAGGGCAACAAGTTTTACTGAACAAGGATTATGGAGTTACATGGTTTTAGGAATAATGGAGCAAGCTAAGACTCCTCATCCTCAAAAATGATTGTCCGTGTTGAAATATTTTAGGGATCTGTAAAAGCATGAGTGAGAAGGATAGGGATTGTTGCTCTTTGTGTTTTCTATGACAAAATTTAGAGGGCATCAATCAAAACTGGTGAGTGACAGGTTTCAGACCAGTCAGGACAAGTATTTCTTCAACACATTGAATAAGGAGCCTATGAAATTCCTCTCCAAAGAATGTTGTAAATGTGGGAGTTTTAATGGGCAAGGGCAAACTGGGCGCGAAGAATGGGAGAAGAATTCTCTGAGAGTTATGGAATATATAGCAAATAGAGAAAAATCACTGACATGAATATATTCAGAGTGTGAGAGGCTGCTAAGGGGACGTGTCACTCACACGCCCTGTTCTTGGCCTTCCCTGGACTTCAGACAGCATCACTGTCAGCAACCGAGCCACATCCACCATTGGCCAAACGCCGAATTCATTCTGAACTAGAAAAGAGCTGGAGAAAATGGGGTTCTGCCAAAAATGAATAAATTAATACCTGAGAATACACATTTTTTGCTGACCCAGATATTTTTATAATTCCTTTGTTTTCAGTTTGCTCAGGGGATTTGGTGAAGAAAATAACATTAATGTTATATAGTCACAGTTGCTTCATTTAAATGTATATACAGGCTTATGGGTTTCACTTCAGATGTGTATTAATGAATAAATAAGGCAAATTGTTCAGAAGAAAGATACGTAATTTGAGATGTGTTTGCTTTTAGAAGTGGTCAGATCTAGGCCTTATCTAAACTGCTACAATTCTTCTTTCCTTTTTTTTTTTTTCATTTGTTGTTATCATGCTTATTTTATCCTTGGATTAGCAATGAATTACATTTCTAGAAAGACAGTAGACTGTACCATATATCAATCCTAGACCTCAGAGTGGAGAGATCCCTCAGCTTTGAAACCCACAGGGCGATGCAGCAGAGGCAGGGTTTGATCCATACCAGGAGGAGCAATTCTCTGGGTCCCGGAGGATCCTTCAGCCTGCGCTAACACTGATGCCTTGTTTTGTACACAGGTCATGACTGCTCTAATGACCACAATTCATGTTGCCATTTAGAGACCAGGAGAGCACGCTGTGCTCCCCCTTGCTCTTACAAGACTCACTGACACAAACAATCAGGTCAAAATCACAGGATGTATGAAGTTGCTTTTATCATATCGGCTCAGCTAACAAGGCAACAATTAAATGTGTGTAAGCATTTCCATTATACATACAAGCTTGGCATTTAAAATCTGAGCTGTTAAAGATTCCAGTAGATGAAACATGGTGTTTGCTAGCTGATTAAAAACACAAAAAAAGAAAAAAAAAATCGAATGCAATAAAATGCTTCATGTTGGTCAAGCTTTCTCTTAAATGAAATAATGACAAATTTTAAATGTGCTAGGACACCTGATCAGTGATTTTAAATGGTGGCACACTGCTTTATGTTGTGCAGTAGGTTGGACTCCAACACGAAAGCAAACCTGGGGAATCAGTCAGCTCAGCTTAAGCCAGGGAGGAGTAGCAATGTCCCGTGCACAGGATTTACCTACTGAGTTGCTCTGCAGGGGTGTGAAGGAAAGTGTGAAGGGCAGGGATCTCCCTGTGTGCCTTTCAGGGGTCACCCCGCTCCCAGGGTGAGGATGGAGTTTTTTGCACACAGATGCGCGATCTCACCGTGCGCAGGGGGTGTGGTTTAGAAGCAGATGAGGCAGGCTCATATCTCTGTGGGATGTCCAGTCCCACCCCTGCAGCTCCCTCTGCGTGTCCTGGAATTCTGATATAAGGGAAGCTCCTAGACGTGAATCCAACATGATACTCAGTAGTAGTTTGTACATCAATTTATGTCTTGCTCTTTTTTTTTTTTTCTCTGTTTCCTGCAACAACTGTGTTATTTATGAAATTAGTGCTGAACTTGATAGCTGTTTCACATTTTCTCATTATAATATTGTTATCCCGACCTGGAGCACTGGGATCGTAATTTTAGCAATTCCACATTCTTCCTTCTTACTCATTCAAGCAGGAGCCCGTCTCTGCTGAGTGTGTAGCTGTATTAATTACTGAGTGGATTACGTGGGACTCTTGTTAACAAGTTAGAAAACAGCACACATTAAAGAGGTCTGTGAGCTGGTCATCATAAAGTCTCTTTTCCAGGCAGTAGCATTTATGTAAATGTAAAAAAACCCAAAAACCAGCCTTGGAAAGCTTTGATAAAGTATAATGCAAAACACTAATTGGTGAATGCATCAAGGGTGGAACCAGTAGGGACTTCAGTGGATAAAGATATTGATGACAGATGGGTTTTCTGAGGCAAGTCAGTGACTAAAAGGGTGCCTTCAGACAATGTGGTTTTCTCTTCTGTGTTCTGTTTCTGAGGAGAACAATGCAGTGAGATGCCGAAGTTCGCTAATGACATTAAACAGTTGGGAGAAGCCAGTTCAAAGGAAATGAAAATGTTCCAAATAACACAGCGAGATTAAGGGAATACACAGAGATGTAATGAAGATGCAGGATAAATTAATTCTGAAAATAAAACAGGAATGGAACTCTAGCAAGGGTATAAAGTCACCCTGTAAATATCTGCATTCTGTAGCATCAAATTGGTGGGCCTGATTTGGTGGCTTCTTTCTTCTTCCCCACGTTCCTTTAGAAACACAACAATCCCATGTGTTTAAAACACTGAGACAGAGAGGCCAAAGAGTGGGACCTTGACACTTCTGCAGCTCTGAGGGGTGTGCTCTAGAAGTGTTTCCTCAATCCAAGAGTGTTGGCTTCTTCGTGTTTTTTAGCTACTGGTGAAGTGTTTCAGCTTCAGCTTGAGAATCAACCCAGGCTGAGGATCAACCCCAGCTCAGGTACTGACTGGAAATGACGGGCAGGAGCTGAGGCATCAGTGCTAAGGAATCTAAATAAAAATAAAAACAACTCTGTGTCAAAGCACAAGCCAGGGAGGAATGGAGACCCCAGACAATGTTTTTCCTGCAAGCTGTTTATTTATCCCTATGGATGACAGCAGGAAATACAGACTAAGATTTCTTAAGCATTAGGAAAAATGGCAAAGAATGCCCAGTTTATACTACACAGAGAGCTGAAGAGAGCTCTACTAAGTTAGTTTTGTTCCTTTTTGTTAAAATATGTACATGCTATTTATTTCCCTAGAAAGGAGTGAACCTAAAAAAATGAATACCAGCTGCTGGCACAAATTATTTGAATGACTGGAACATACATGCCTTGGCTGGCTTCTGATTTTGACAAATAAAGAATGAAGATTAATTATTTTGCTCTGTGGTTTTCCTTAAAGCATTTACCAAAAAAATCCTGATTTGTAGCAACCACACCTATTAATATTTTATTGTCCCATCATTTTTTTTGTCACAGTGCGTGGCACACATGCATCATAGATCACCCAGCTGATATATGTCCCCATCCATCTGCTGTGCCACTTAAATCTCCTCAGATAGTGGTATAATATTTTAAAGAATTGGCAGAACCAGTTCATCTAGAATTGTTTTTTTTTTTTTTTTTCCTTTTCTGTTGCTGAGGTAATTCAGTGAAAATAAGAGTGGGAAGTTTGTTGGTAGGTCTAAATTTTATGGTTTTTGAGGGGAGAAGAGGGTGCAAGCCATCAATGATCCTGCACATAATTCACCTTGACATTAAAATCATTGTATGTAGATAATCTGTCAATGGAAGCAATACAGAAAGACATGTTCATAGTTCTGGAACAGAGAAACTGTGCTCAACCTGAAACTTCTCAGGGCAAACAAAATGAGAATCAAGTATATTGTATTCTAGAGAGCATTTCATGATGAAGTTGAAGAGAACATATTGCCAGCCCGAAGATTTCTGAGTTATCTGATGAAATACCCAGCCAGACCTCTGAGCAGAGAATAAGAAAGCCTCAGACAGCTCTTCTCTCTACCTCTGAATGCAGAAATTTTCCAGGCTAATGATTTGACCTTTATGTTGTGATGAATAAGCCCATAATTTTTCAGGAGTGCACAATATAAATGAAATGTGATCTTCTTTACAAAGTAGTATTTAGTCACCAGAACTCCCTTGAGAGCTTTGCTGTATTAAAAACATATTATAGGGCAAATACAGTTAAACTCTGAGAGTGGATGCATATGAGGTTAAGAATTTTGTTTCCTTTATTCCAATGGAACATACACATCGGATTTTAATGCTTTCAACAGTTAGCACTTTACCTGCTGAATTATACATGCATTGCAAGTGCTCACTGCCTTCCAGTCCTAGCAGGGTCCACTGTGTCCTCCAAGAAAAAAAAATACTGTGTTTACCAGTAAGAAATTTTAGTCTCCACTATTTTTTGGTAATTTTTCATTTCTCCTTTTATTTGCATTTCAAATACACAACACCTTTGCCTGTTTTATTTTAAGACTCCAGCCTTTCTTAATTGACCTTTTCACCATGTTTGGATTTGGCAGGGTTTTACTGCTCACGCTTCTAACAGTGCTGGGAATTTCAGTGCATTCAGCCATTGCTGCGTATTTCTCAAAATTATCAAATATGGCCTTTTTGGGAGACAAGGTTGGGAATTCATCACCTTGCTGAATAACTCATGAAAACAGTTAAAATAAATAATTTACTAACCACATGTCAAACATGAATATATGGTTTCCTAGCATTTGGAATCTATAAAACTCCTGCAGCTTCCCCACTGACTTTCTCAGCTGGTCCCACATGAAGTGTTGTGATGTGACCCAGAGTCCCAGCAGAGTTTCCTGCCCTGTGCAGGAGCTGTGCCACCGACCAGGGGACACAGCAGCATTGCTTCCCAGCGCAAATCTGCAACAGATCTTCAGATTTGATGAGATTTAGGAGATGACAATCAGATCTCAGCTAAAAGAATTCGGTTGACTTCATCTCTCACTCCTGAACATCTAGAGGATGTGTCTTAACTGTGGAGTTTCAAAATTTTGCACTGCTGTTCTGCTTTACTGCACTCGGAGTTCAGATTTTTGAAAATAGCTTTATATATTTTCATGGCAGATTTTGTCACAATGCCAAAACTTTGCAAACTTTAAAATACAGTTATTTTCAATATATATAGTAAATATTTTATCTGAACCAAGAGAGCAATAAATTAGCAACTTTTTGTTGTTTTTAAGAGCAGAGTCACCCCTCTGCAGCTGGTGTCTGGCCACAGACCGTTCTACAGCGTCTGTGTTTTCATTTATTGAGAGGGAATTCTCACTCACAGCTTCAGCTCACAGTGCAGCTTAGGGTTTTGCCAGATTATTCACGCCTTTCAGACATTCCAAAGGTTTTAGCGTGCAATAGAACGATAACCTATGGGCTAATATAACAAACAAAGTGACGAGGCAGGTCATGCACTGTCTCCACCATTAGCCTGCTAAGTGTGGCCAGGGTCAAAAGCCATGACTTTAAATTACAAGGCCTTGGCTTGCTCTGCAAGCAATCGTTCCCTGTCCTTCGGATCCACTTCCAGTTGCCAATACTATCCTTTAATGTGGTGAGGAATAAATGATTGAACTTGCTATTGCATCCAGGATGTTCGTGACTGAAGGATCCTTTAAAAGGCTGTTGACCCTATTGAGATTGTTAACTTTGCAGAAATTCAAGTGGAGCAATTTAGATGCATGAGGTACGTAGTTAATTAGAAGTTTTTCCTGCCTGACCTAAGCGGATCGAACCGTGGGAATGCTGATATAAACAAGGTACTGGGTGACCCACAAAGGTTATTTAAATTGTTGATCAGGGAATCAAACAAGTGTAAGAAATTATGCTAGTTAGAAATACAGGCAGCACTGATACTGAGTGTCACATATAGAAATGAATCACTCGGACACCAAATGAAAATAAGATACCTTTGTACTTCAGTAATTATAGGTAACAAGTATCAGATACATCAAATTTCTAAGATTGACATACAATGCCTGCTCTCTTGGAGTGTATATTTAATGAAGTTTGGGGTTTTTTATGGTTTTTTTGGAACTGGGTTAAAACTTCTAAAGCCCAAGGCTCACTCACACCTTTGTTAAATGAGCATACAGCCTGGGAAATTTCTTCTGTCTTTATTAGATGCTCAAGTAGAGTCTCACATAAATATGACTTGATTTTTTAGCAATTTCAGTTTTTGGGTGGACCAGTTAAGTTGTGGGTTTTATAGAGTACAAAGGCTGTCCCAGACTGGAAAGATAGACTTGCTCATTCAAAGAGAAATGCCACCTCCTTGCGGTCTTTTCTGTCTCAGAGGCTTCTACTTCATGTTGGCTCCAGTGTTTCTTTCTGTACCATTTTCTGCCAGTTAAAATGTTCAGCAGGCAGTGATAGGTAGGTACAACATTTCTCCTCCAGATCCACAGGAACTTTAGCAGCTAATACTCCCCTGGGCTGTCCCAGCGTGTGGGATCTGATAACTATTATGTTTCAGCAAATATCTACCATTCCTGTACATAATTGCATTACCAACATTATTATTACTTTGCAGTAAGCAAAGAAAACAGAGGTGCAGAGGTAAACAGCACTTCCAGGCTGGGGCCTGCCTCCAAGTTGTGCTGCCTCTTTTTTCTCTCGACAGGAAAGTGACTTTCAGCTCCTGTCTGTTTTTTATTTCGTGCTGAATCTGCAGTGTAACTGGACTTGTTAATATTTCTGATGCATTGGGTTTTGTAGTTATTCCCTTCATATTTATTTTTCACTCAGGACATAGCTAAATTATCCCTATAATTAAAAAAAAAAAAGGGGGAAAAATGAAAAATAATAATTAAAGAAAGGGATTAGTCACATTCCTGGTAGTACCATTGATCAGTAGCTGGTACAACTGGCACAGCCATCAGTTCGAGACATTCAGTGGCCTCTGGCTGTCAGTTCCTGGGAAGATAAACCGGAGGAAAGATGACTCTGCACATGTCTTGCTGGTAGTATATTTTCCTAAGCATTTGCTCCTGGCAATTTTCAGAAAGAGGACAGAGCCCTGATAGATTTTGTGACTGTGCCAATATGGGCCTACATACATCTCCCCCATCTACTTTCCTCCGTTTTTTCACTACTTTTTGTTTTTTCTTATTTTACAAACTGATGATATTTTTCCAGGGATGTCATGGAGCAGATGAGAACCCTCTATCCCGTGGACATCTTGGACATCGGGATGTATTGGGGACTATTGCAAACAGCTTTCTTTCCCTGCCCTGGTAGATTCTGCCTCTCCTGGTTATCACTGCAAGTTCCACGACAAATTTCACAGGAGCTATAAACCGGGTCATTCCTGGTTTATGCCAAGAGTAATTCATCTGTTATGCCAAGAAGGCAGCTCTCCCAAGGTCCTCTATCAGCCTGGAGAGAGTTTCTTCTTTATATCTCTCTTTAGCTTTCAACTGTGCCTTACCTGTCCCTGGCAAATGACTGCAATGAAACCTTGTAAAAAGACCAGACACTAAACTGGGATAAATGAATAAGATTTCTGACAGAAGTTTTAAGTTCTTGGCACTTTTGGTTGGCTGCTGGAACTAGAGTTGGGCCGTATTTTCTTTCTGTCAATATTCAAGTATTACCAAATAGTCGCTCCGCAGCGTTTTCAGCCCTCTCCCAGGTGCTGAAGTCCTTGGTGCACTTCTTTTCTGTTAAGAGTATCCTTTAACTTCTCTACCTTTTTACAATGAAAAATATTTTTGTCAGTAGTAATTGCATTACTAGTCACTTTGGCCTGATTTGTCTTACCATTCTGAGACAAATGGACTTCATAATCTGTCTAGACAGTCCGGTTGTTACTTTAACAGATGTTTGATCTCCAAAAGCAAGACATCCCTCTGCTGTTTTCTAGAAACCTTTCAGACACAGCTTTAATTCATTTTTATGTGTCCAGCCTTTGTTTTAAATCATATTTTTCATTTTTTCTGAGACATCTGTGAGCTATGAAAGTGCCTGTGCTGTTTGTTCCATCGTGGATCGTCAGGAGGACCAGTTCCTAGCTACTTCCCTTGGAAACTGAATTCCACTGTGCATTTACATTGCACCTTTTTCTTTGAAGCTCTTAACTGGATTCAGGATCTTTGATGTTATTTTTTTTTTTCCAGTAGGAATTAAAAAAATGATGCTGTAAGCTTTTGTGTGTGTGTGTGTGTGTGTGTGTGTGTGTGTGTATGTGTGTGTATTTTAGGCTTGTTGGGGGTTTTTTTTGTTTGTTGGTATTTTGTTTTTACACAATCCTGTTTAGTCACAGAGAACATCCAAAGCTCTTTTCCCTCAGCCAGGAATTGCAACACAGATGATGTCCCAGCTCTCCGGCATTCAGCCCAGCAGCTTTCGTGCTTAGCTTTGTTTTGTGTTTTTGTTTTTAAGGGCAGAGCTTCCAGAACCTCCTTGGCTGTGCCCCAGGCTTATTAACAGCTTTTTTTTGGTCTCTGCTTCACCAGTCTTTCTACTTCTTTCTCATCAATAGAAAAAACCATCCCAAAATAATGCTCAGTGAAGCTCCTGCTCCCCAGTGTCCTGTCCATGCTCTATCACGCTGAATAGTGGCAGCTATCAGAGTTTTAAGGAACTCTCAAGTCTTTTTTCAGCTACCTGGTTCCACAAAGGAGCTTTCCAGCTTCTTACCAGCATTTTTAATTAATTCACAGCTAATTCTAAGACGTATCGTGCACTCAAGGAGCAGAGCAGAGAAATTTTATAACCAAAGCAGTTCACTTTTGGATTGTTGGGCATTTAACTCCACTCTAAACAGGCTGCAGACAAGGAATTTTTCAGAGAAATTAGACAAAGATTCAAAACAAGAGATAGTTATTTTGAAGTGTTGGAATGAGTTTCGTTCTTGATGTCTATTTACAACGGATTTTTTTTTCCCCTCTATATTTAGCCATAGGGGGAAAAAATCCTTGTCTTTAAAAAAAAACAAACAAAAATTTTGCTGAGGTTTCCTTTCTTAACACTGTTTATTCTCCAGAAGGATTTCACTGTTTTTTTCTTTGATGTGTTAGTACATCTTTTTATTTCTTGGCATTTTTCCCCAAGAAAAAAATGTGTGCCTCCAGATTTCTTTAGCAGGAGCTGTGTACCTGAATATCTTCCTAATTCTTTTGATAAGTGAATAGTTTGTCACAATTTCAGTTATCTAGAAATATTCATACCGTGTTCTGTTAGTAGATAAATGTATTTTTTTAGTAGTATTAGGATGGGTTTGGTATTGTGGAACTTGTAATTACAGAGTTTGGAAAGAAGGATGGTCTCCAGGCAGCTGTATTTTTCATACTGCTGTAGTTGTGGTGATTTAGTAATTAAAAATAGAGTTAATTAAGTATGGGGTAAATCCATTCATTGATAGTCCATGCTTTACAAGTTGAGAGCTCTCTGAAGTTATATCTATATGCATTTTTTCTAACCTATATACACCTGAATAACCATATCTTTATTTCCCTCTTGTTTTCCGTGGTTTCTGGACAGACTAAAGACTTGTGAAAAATATGAAAACTGGGAAGAATAATGTCTGCAACAGAGAGGGGCATGTTTTATTCATGGAGAGAGCTGTTTAGGTCCTGGAACTAAACCATTAAATATTCCATACATTGTTATCAGAGGATGCTCGCTTTCATTCCTTGTCAGTTCCAGATCTTTTTCTGTTCTTAACACAGCTCCTTGTTCCTCCCGACCGATCCCAGCTCTGGTTACTTGCCTATTGAGATTTTTCCCTTTTTTCTTTCATTCAGACTCCAGATCTGAGCCTGGTGTTTGACTCTCTTGCCCCTGAGGCTGGAAGAGTACCAGAATAGAAGGAACCCTCAGTGAATGCAATGATGGATCTGTTTCATATCTTGCTCTCCAGTGACATTGCAGAAAGATTGCAAACCACTCTCACACACATAATTTCACTAGTTCAGATGAGCATGGGTGTGTTCACAAGACCATCCTGAGTTTCTAGTGACAAGAATGCTCACAGAAACTCAGTTCTTAAAATAAGAATGCAGAAAATTTTGCTTCAGATGCGCCAATTTGATATTCACGTCAGGAAATAATTATAGTTACTGCAGCCATCCAAAAAACATGAGAGAAACATAATATGGGATCTGCGGTTTCAGACAATTATCTCAGCCTGTAAGTGCTGAGTAACAAATCCCCCAGAGAAACTCTCACACAACTAGAAACTACACACCAAGAATTATTTACAGAAATAGTTCACAGGGTGTTTCCGAAGGCAATGATAAAAATATTTGAAAAAAAAAAAAACAACAAAAACAAAAACCCAGCTATCTTGTTATGAGTAAAAATTAAATCTTAAATCATCTAGTAAATTGTTAATTATTTATCCATCTCTGCTTGGGAGTTCAAGTGAGTGTAATTGGTTGGTCCCTAATGAGATTTGGTGAAGATTCACATTTTTCCTGCTGAGTTGATAAAAATCAAATTAGGAGAGCCTCTGAGTGTGTCTGTCAAAGGTGTGTATGCAGATTGGCTAATTCCAGTGGTGCTGGGAAAGGTCTGGAAGGGAGGCAGGTGAGGAAAAGATGGCTGGGAGCAGAAGGAGGCACTAAATTGGTGGAGGTTTTCTTCTCTTTTTCTGTTTTGATGGAAATGCAAATTGGACACTTACTGTCTGAATTAATGTCTGCTCTCCAAACAGACAAAGTGCCACTGATGTGAGGCTTTCCAGTTTCCCAAAGTATCACCAAGAAAGGAAACTCAAACAAAACTAGATAAAATATTCTGTGGAACAGGGAATACAAAAGTGCACTTGTACAGAAAAATCAACTGTGACATGAGATGGGAGCTCAAGTCCAAAGTCACGCCTAAGAATTCAGTTTATGTTGGGGCATCCTTTTCCTTGAGCCCCTGTTCTTTGAGCCAGTACCAGTTTTATGCGTTCTGTGCNGATGGGAGCTCAAGTCCAAAGTCATGCCTAAGAATTCATTTTATGTTGGGGCATATAGGAAAAACACCCAACCCAACCAACAACTAAGATTTTAAGTGCCTCAGAAAATTTTGCTTTTTTGTTGCATTAGTATGATTTTCATTGAAATGAAATAGCGCTGTTTTAAGGAATTTTAAAAACCTAAACTTTAGGGGCCTCATGTCTTTCATATTTTGAACTGTATGCCTCACAAGTGATAGTCAATAGGGGAATGTTAGCTGTGTGTTTCCTTTACCTTCCTTTGTGACTTTCCTTGTCTTCTGCTTTGAGATTCAATGGGCATTGCAGCCACAGCGATTCCAAAGTCTTCAGCAATTTCAATTTTGTAGAATTTCAATTTGTACCCATTTCAAGTTTGTACAATAACCACGTTATCATGTCAAACAGAGATTAAGATAAGATCTATATTTCCAAAAAGGCACTGCTGAAACGTGCAGTTTTTGGGTTGTGCTGCGTCAGTTTAATCCCACAGACTGAAGTGAGGAGGACGGGTTGGCCATGCCCTCAAAACATCTCAGGAAAGAGACATTCACAAAACCCAACAGGTGTGATAAATGGCCTGTGGTGAGCAGAGAGACAAAGCCTTTCTGCTGTTTGGTGCTTGTGCTGATCACACAGTGCTGCACATCCTGGCTTTCTGCTGATAGCCTGGGGTTACCTCCCCACTGACCTGCCCATCTGCTGCCTGGTGGCTGCTGCCTGCCTGCCATCAGCTGTCCTCTGCACTGCTGGAAATGCTCCTCTGAGCTGCATCAGACTCAGCCACCTTTTAAAAAGTGCTTCTTTTGGAACCGGGAGTAGCGGCCTCCTGCCCTTTGAGCTGCATCAAAAGTAGAGTCAACAGGAACAGCAGATCTCCTTTACCCCCACTATAGCTGTCTTCAGCAAACTTTGAAAATACTGATAGCAATAATAATTAAATCCCTGTATTTGTAACATGATTATTTAGATTTTAGTGCAAACAGCACGTGCTAGCTCAAATTCTCTAGTCTAAACACCCAGGCACTGCATTTCAAGGGTGCTTTCGAACGTCACTTCAGAGGTTTCGATGTTTGCTTTGGGAGCTGCCAGATGTAAGAAATGAAAAGACCTCTTATGCCACTGTCAAGAATCAGATTCTTCACTGTGGAAGGCATCTGCCCCAAATGCTGGATCTCAGAACACCTGGTGAACATCTGATGAGGAGAGCTCTGGCAGGGGGTTGAGCCACACCAGATTGTTGTGAGCACGCTCAGCTAAAAATCCGAGTGCTGCGTTCAGTTGCAGAAGCTATTTTTGTTACACATCTAAAAGCTGGGCTTAAAAATTCCATTCTCAAAAGACATTTTGAGGCATTGACAACAAACAATGAGGACTTTGATTTCCTTATTGTTTCATGGAAATGTTTTTGGTCAGGTTTTTTTGAGGGGGAATGGTTAGTATTGTATTAAAAAATATAACTGGCACATAAAAGACTCTGACATCAGAGTCAGCTTCACTGAGGAAGCACAACATCAAAATATAAAGCAGAAAACTTTTTTTTTTTTCATTATTATGGTAGAAATCCAAATAATTAATCTTGATTTATACCTATGTAAATTAATATAGTTTGACCCAAAGGCACTCTTTTATTACAGGATTTTTTATTTTGTCCTTGATAAATGTATCAGAAGACATTTCTTCCTATGAAAGCTCTATTATAATTAGTGTCAGGTCCAAGTAAATAAAAGATTGTAGTTGACTGACAATAGTAAGATTTATTTTGTTTGTTTTGGCCTTAAAATAAAGCTGTAGTGGCTACACCTTGTAGAAACACGGCAGTTACACCTGCTGCATCTGAGAAAGATCACAGTTCACCTCACACATTTCTTCTAACAAATACATTAAAAACAGTCATCAGAGAATAAGATAATTGGATATGTATGTGTGCAGCACTTATGGTTAAGTTCTGTTCTTTAATACAAATAGTTGTCTACTGAAGGTAAGAATAAAGTGCAAATGATGATGTTACCTTCTCCTAGAACAGGGTCTTTTTCTTACATGTTTGTAGAACATAAAAATTACCACAGTTCCTTCAGCTTTTTGTGATTTAGCTGACTATGCCCTTGGCTAGGAAAATAAGTAATACCTGGGAGTTTGTTAATATGTTCAATTAAAATCTGGATACTTATGGATTGAAATCCCAATGCAACTTCCTGTTCCGTAGCATCTTTTCCTAATGTTGTCTGCTACTGCAATTTTTCCTGTAGCATCAAAAGTGGTGGAAATGGAGGCTTCAGATGCTCTTAGGGAAGAATGTATGGTAACTTCCCCAAGTATTGCATGTCAGAGTGGTCAAATCCTGCACAACTGGAGCCGTAACTTCCACTGAAAGCAACTGGAAGGGCAAAGGCACTTCAGTGAATTTTGTGGGTGTGCTGCCAAGGCCTTTCAAAGGAACTCTGATAGACTGAAGCTGCCTGGATGAGGTGATCTGCAACAAGAAAGGGAAATGGTTACCACATAGCTCTTTCTCGTCTGGTTGTCAGCCAAAGGTCCACTTTTTTCCTCTATGTTCAAGAGAAATCCCTTCATTCTACCAAGCACTGCAGTAAAAATATCACTCCATTCTTTCCCTCTCTAACTACTAAGAATCTAGACAAAATCAGATGGAAAGACCCTCTTACTAAGAACTTCTTTTTATTTCTGTAAAACTTTGCCTTTTGCTGATTTTTAAGACTGAACAGTTTTAACAGTTGGTGTGTAAGATACCAGTTTTTTAAGTAGTAGTAAAAATATTCAGCTAGGAGTGATTTTTCCCCGTGACTGCAAGATCCACAGTCTGTGACCTCTTTCTTCTTTCTTCCAACAAATCCCATTTTGGGATCTTCATTCCCTCCTTTACTTTGGCACTAAGGCATTTTTATCAGCTGCTTTAATATTGGAGTCAAACTAATTTTCATAAAATTATAGGATTTTTGGAAATACTGCTCAATAGTTCATCCAATAATAGTTCATCCATATGAAAAATATTCTTGACTCTGCTCTGTATCAGATCCTGGATGCTTAATGCTGCACATGGGAACATTATTTCCTCACTCCTCTAACCCCCATTAGAAGTTCAACCCTTTGAGCTTCCAGAGACACCAGACTACTGTCCATTTGTCAAGGCAGAAGCTTATTTAACTAAAAATGTATAAGATCTGAGCAACCCAATCCTAATTAGCCGAATGCCTTCCCCATCGATTAGCCATTCCTTTGATCAGCTGGCCACTGCAGGCACAGGTGATCATCGTGTCTGTCCCTGCAGCTGCTTTTCCCTGCAGTGCAGGCAAACCCCTGTTGTGATCTTCAGGTGGAAACCTCTGTGCCTCATTGGGTGCTTGGGAGGATCACTCTCAGCTACTTGATTTCAACTTTGTCTGTAATTTTGCTAAATATACACTCATATGTAGGCTGGAGCAGTCTGTGCTAAATTGAAACAAAACAAAAGCTTCTTATCCCATTCCTTGATTAACATACTAATGGAAGTGAGCAGAACCTTGACTGCTTTCCTGTTTCTCTCTTTGCTATAGGCTTTTTCAGACAGTTTCCATGGCTGGATGTAAGGCTGTACACTAGCTAGACACAGACCCGGGCCTACATTCAGCATCTACACAACACCTCTCTTGGGAATAAAACTCCTTCTTGCTTCAGCTCAGCAGGTTTTTGCTGGTCTGCATTCTGATCTCTGCTATGGAGTGAGCCTCCTATCTGTAGTTGTCCTGTGTGCATCAGAGGGAGATTTATGTTGGTTTGTAGTTGTTTATGAAATACCAGACGTGCGTGTAATTGGGAAGGGAAATTTTGTTGGGCACTGCCATCAGTATATCTGGAATATTTTGTTATAATTTGTTACTACATTATATCTTCCTACTATATGGTGTTTAAACCATCATGGAAATACCATTTGGCCAAAATGCTACATTGTGTAGTTTTAGCTGTCGTAATAAGAAATATCCCCTACATTTAAGGCTCTGTGAGTTAATTAATACATTAATTATGAAGTCAGAGACCACTGCAGAGTCACAACACATAATCTATGTGTTCTTCATTGCTTAAGGCTCCAGAGTCCTGGCAACTATAACAGAAGAAATGTTTAAACAAGAATTGGACTAACAAGAAGCACACTGGTTTAAGTGGTAGGGGAAGGGCATTATTCTGTTCGGTGATGGAAGTATAAAGAGTCTTTCCTTAAAGTGGTTTTGGATGCTCAGAATTGATCAGAAACTGTCAGCTCTGAGGGAATGGCTGCATTTTAAAAAGCTCCTCAGAGAGGAAAGCTGCTGGTTCTTACAGCTGGCAGTTCTGAGGTTGGATGGCCACCAAGACAGGTTTTATACATTATCACAGAGAGTTTAGGAGGTGATGATGCTTTTTTTTCAATACATCAGCATTCTAACAAGACCTCACCACACGAAACAACAATGTTCACAGCGCACCATAAATCATTCCTAGCGGTACCATGAGTTTTCGTGGGGCGTCCCAACAGGTGTCAGATCTCAGCAGAAAGCTTCGTACATCTGAGAGAGAAAGACTTGACTACCAGATTCCTTCTTGTCTGTTTATTTCAACAAACAAAATTTAAACAGAATGTAATGTCGTTCTGACCAGCTTATGTTGTAGAGAATTAATGTTCTGCGTTTCAGCTTAAAGGCCTAGAATTTGCATTTTAATTGTAAACAATATTTGCACTTTGTTGTCATTTCTAAGGATTTTTTTTTTTCCTTGAAAAATACTGATAATAATCTGTCAACACAATTACTTTTCTTCTTTTAATTGGGGTTTGGATTTGTGCAATATAACATAAGAGAGGGATAAGAATTAATGGTTTTAAATAGGGAAAACCAGAACCGTTTACTAAGAAGATTTCGTTAAAAGGGAGCTGGTGGCTGGATAATAGACTATCACAAGAAGACATGATTATAACTCTTATAAAAGAGAATCTATGGGAGAAATTATCAACAGCTGAGAAACAGGATTTTTGCCATAATTGTCACTGATTTGCATGATAGCAATGTTAATTCTTACCATTGCATTTTCAAACATTTTGCAAATATTAATTGAACTTCACAGCACCCTGCTGGAGAATGTGCAAGTTAATAGCTTGTGTGTTAAATCTCTGACATTCCTGATCTCATCTGGGGCTTGGGAACAAGGCTTTCCCCTTCACAGCTTGTCTCTTCCTGAGAAGCACAGAGCCATTACCCTTCCACAAACTTTGCTCACCTGTGCAGCTCCTCCAGTTTGATTTGCAGTTAATCTTTCCGCTCTGCTTCCCATGCTCGTCGTTCCAGAGGCAGCCGAGTGAGGTCTGCACAAGGCTGGAACCTGACAGTTGTAATGCAAACACAACAAACTGTCACTCCTTAATAGCTCCAGCTCTATTACCACAATTGCAGCAGAGCCTGTTCATAAAACAAGATGATATTCTTTATATGCTGCTGGTTAATACTGAGGTGCATGTGCTGTCAGCTGAAACACGGTTAATATTTTTACTGCTTCTTAGGTTTTTTATCATGCCACAACAGTCTAGGAGCAGACACATAGATCCCTGAACAAAGGCAGCCGTCAGAGACATCAAATACACATTTGCCTTTTGGTATAGAGGAGAAATATCTGATTCTAAGCCATTCAGGCTGAGGGGAATTGTATTCACTTTAACACCTCAGGACGTTTGTAAAATCAGCTGAAGAACGGCTGCAGGCCATTCCAGAAGTTTGCAGGCAGGGAAAGTCCTGGAGATGCCTGTAAACTGCTGTTGCACAAAGAGAGCAGGGGCACCATGCCTTTCATGCTACAGAGCAGAGGACAGAAATAAGAATAAGGCAGAGTGGAAGCGGCAGGGAAATCATGTGCCTGGTCTTTGCACAAGATAGGAAAACACCTGGGATAGGAATTGAAGGAGAATGTGGGGCTGGAACTCTGAAAACCAGAGGGAGGAATGTAAGATGTGAATCAAGGCACTGTAGGAGGGTTGGAGGGATTAAAGGCAGGAATCAGAGGGGCTGCTGTTGTCAAAGGCAAGAATGTAGCAGCTTTCTAGAAGGGGAGAAAAGAAGGATTCAGCTGCTGGAAACAGTGCAAAGACCAAGGAAATAGTGAATCATAAAGTGAAAATGTCCTTAATCACGAAGAACCAAGAGAAAAAGGAGTTCTTTAATTATCATAAGTTATATTAAAAAATGGAATAGTATCTTGGATCTTCATCCATCCCCCAGAAAAGCCAGGTTGCTGTAAACCTATGAGTGTCCCTTTCCTCTTCCTAAGATAACTCAGACATTCCTTCCAGGCCTGACTCTGCTGCCGTCCTTCCCTCCACAGTCTGCCTTTCCTCATCCCTGCCCTCCAGCTCTCTGCCTGCCTCCCTGCAGTGCTCTCCAAACCCCTCCTTGTCCCCCACCCTTCACCCCAGTGGGCAGCCCTGGGTGGGGTAGCCCAAAAGTGCTGCCCCGGGGCTCACTGGCACGGCAGAGTGTGTGAGAGGATTGCCAAGCTCACTGGGGCAAACCAGGGAGAGAGGTTTTTCACAGCTCCCCTGTTAATGGAGGCAGGAAATAAGTTTCTCACATGCCAAGCTCTTGATTTGCACAAATCTTGTCAGAATATAGTGTCTTTAAAACTCCCAGCCTTTGGCTTGGTTGAAATAGTCCAACAACTTCAAGAGCTGTAAACTGTCTGTTCAAGTGGAAAAACACACTTGAAAAGTGTAGCTGTGTTCTGAAGAGCAATACTCTTCTGGTTTTTAACGTTATTCCTAAATTCTTCATTACTCTGAGTGCCCAACTGCACACACAATGTGTTCCTTTCAGGTTGAATTCCCACTCTGAATTATACATGAACAAAAACGAATGTCCAATGGCTTTGCCATGAAAAGATTATCATGTCAAATCCCAGCGTTTCCCTGGCAGAGCTTTCTGCATGCCTTCTGATTTTGGAGCTCATGAGACACACAACATTTGCTCTGCGAGCTGTGTTATTAGAGAGGACAAGAGCATCTCTGCGAGACTCAGGGACAGGAGCTTGACCTGAACACGTGGATCCAGCAGAGATCAGTGCAAGATGTATACATAACCTTGTATATCCACACCTCTGGGCACTTCTGTGTGTGTATGAATATGCATCAGCTCAGTCCCACGGAAGCGTGCCCAGCTGAACGGCACAACCAGAGCAGAGAGGCAGATTGGAGCCTGTCCAGCCTTTCTGCCCATGGACAGATTATTTTTAAGGCAGCCCCTGTATTCCCAGGGTGCTGTTTAGTTCCGTGGATTCTCGCTGCACCTGCTGACGGGCGCAGAGGAGCTGGGTGCCAGTTGTTGGGCTGCTCCTCCTTCCAGCACCGCACACAATTATCTGTGTGGCTCCCGCATCCTCCATCAGCGCTGCTGCTGCCTTCTCTGACGTGTCGGTGCCACCTGGCCGCACGGTGAGGTGGCAGACAGGAACAGCCTGCCTGGGAGGAAAGACAGGAGAGGGAAGGTGAATATGAAAAAATACAGGAAAAAAAGCATAGAGAAAGGTAGACACACGTATATTTACAGTCTTCCAGGGCTTATTTGTGCTGCAGCCCCAAGGCGTGAGGTATCCACTTCCTCTCCTCTGCTGCTGCCTGCTTCTCATGCAGCTTCTTCCATGTCTTTCAGACCTGCTAAGAAAGACAGGAACAAGGTCACTTTTTCCTTGGCCAGGAGAAAAGCTGATGCACAGAGCTTCTGGCTGGCTCTCTCTCGCCTGCAGACAGAGCTCTCTAAATCTGCAGTGCCTGCACTTTCCCCAGGGATGGGAAACTTAACAACTGTTCTGCATTTGCAATCTATAATACAGGGCTTTAGCGAGATACACTGAATGTGACAATTCCAGAGCCCTGAGTTACACAAAGGAGTCTCAAGTCTACATTCAGATCTGTGTGTAAATGGAATTACATACTGAATTATTGCTGCCTGCCTGTTTCCTAACAGAATCACAATTAAAAAAAACCAAAAAAGTTGGAGTACTGCTGCTTTATCTCAGAAAACATTTTAAAACCTATTACTTTGAGTAGTCATTCCCATTCAGCTCTTACAGAAAATGGATGGGCCTGGGCTTCCCTGCTGAAGGTATTATTCCCGTGGGTGTAGCTGTTGATACTGCACTTGTTGTTTGTATGTGAGGAAAATAACCTCTAGCACCCAGATCAATTCTAAATTGTAAATATGCAGAAGAAAAACATTTAATCCTGTGTAACTGCTGTACAAAAACATGCAAAGCTTGTCCTAATAATATCCTTTGGAGCCTTCTGATCAAAAAGGTGCAGAGGGATAATGGCTTCAACCAAGGTTTTGGTTGTTTCTTTATTTTTGAAGAGGATTATCATTAGTGCTCACACAGGACCAAAACTGAGCAGGAAACTGGAGACTTACAGTGACATTACTGTCATATTTCAAGTGTCCTAAATGTTCTTCTGTTTTATTACCAAAAACAAAACAAAACAAAACAAAACCCCCAAAATAAACAAACATAAAATATATCAAACCCCAGCTTCTGAAAGGTATATTGGTGTTGAATGTCAGGAAAGGGATGTTTACTTTCACTGAATGCCCCATAGGTAGCATTTGCTGCAGTTGAGCATCCTGGAATAAGCAATGGAAGAGGCTTTTTCTGAACCCTTTGGTCCTGCTGTACAAGTTTCTTTTACTTCTTCCGTTGCTACACAACATGCTTTGTTTATTAAAAAACAAGTGGCATAGCTGTTATGTCAACCCACAGCTATTTATATATTTATGATTATGTCCTTTTTGGCTTGCATTCAGTCTTTTCAAGAACAAGTTTTATTCCTGTAAGGAGATAGATATAAAAAGTAGTTTGCAAATACTAAACCCATACCTATGGTAATCATTGTCATTGGGTTTTAATCCTTTGCACCATGAATTTCCTCCCGCACGGTCTGTGGTGATACTGCTGTGAATTAATTCTGTATTGCTCACCAAATTGTTAGCAAAAATAGTGTTAGATTAGGCCCATTGAGCTCTGCTTGCTCTGGATGTGTGGTAGAATTTAAGAGACCAGAGTTAGGATAATTTTGGCTGGTTGATAAGTTATTTTAAGGGATGGCAACAACACAGCTCACGTTCGTTAGAATACAAATTGCAGCTCGCTGATGACTTTTTCAAATCATCAATAAAATATTGCGTTTCCTCCCTGCTCCTCTGTCACACAAATATAAGTTATCTCGGTCTTTAGAAGCCACCTGGGAGAATTGCTTTTAGACTAAGGAATTAAAATAACCTCATATGTTAAGGTTTATAAGCCACAAGGCTCTTGTTAGGAAATGTGCTGCCATGCCATGGTAGTTATACAGCCCCGTGCAAAAAGAAATGTGTTTCCAAATCAGGCTGTAAACTCGCCCAGAGAGCAGGAGGGGCAACCATTTGTCAGCCACGTGTCCCTCCGCTGTCGTCCCCACCGTTTGGATTCAGACTAAATTCTTCTTGGGCGTACATTGTAAGGGCACAGCAGGGAATTCCATGCACTACTGTGGCCTACTAGTGCAAATTACCTGGTGCAGAATGAGCCTTTTGGACTATAAACTGAGACTTTTGATGCTCATTTAATGAAAATAAGAAAGAAAAATAAGAAGAAAAGATACATTTATTGATAAAACTAGAGAAGCCTTCCACATTCATGATTCTCTAAAAAATCCTGCCCAAGTGATTCAGTGATTTTAGGTTTTTTTTTTCCAAAAAATTAAATTTACTTTTGAGCAAAAACATTTTTTAAGTTGAACGTTTTAGAAGCATTTTAATAGCATCTTCACATATTGCAAGTATCCACTTTTTTGCTGAGTGAAGGATTACTCTTTCTTTTCTTTTTTTTTTCCTTTTTTTTTTTTTGAAGTGGTATGGTTGGCTTCTTTTCATCTAGCTACATCTGTTACTTTTTATAAATAAGCCTTTTCTCCCCCTAAGGATCAAGCAGAACTTCTTCCAAGCCTTCTATTCTCAAGTGTAACTTCAGAAGTGCAGAAATAATAGCTTTAATACTTGGCCTTTATTGGCTAATTCAATAGCTTTATGTACTGTAACCGAGGAAGGTAAATGTAAGGGGGATTAGAAGACAACGGGAGAAACTTTTCCTTTTAATTCTGACCCCAAAATAACTTCTCTGCAAAGGTCCATCTGGCCAAGGATCCAATCTCTGTCAGGAGCCAGGAGTCATTGTTTGGGGAAAATATTAGGAAAAGGGCTGGTGGGGAAATGAGGAGTGTGTGCCCTTTGTTTTGGGAAGATAAGCATCCCCCACAGTGTTGCATCTGGATCTCCTTTTTCTGCCTAATTCTATGAACTTCTTTCATCCATTTTGAGAAATTTAATGGTTTTTCCTTCATAACCTCTATAGCCATGACTTTCTCCTCCATGGCCACAGCATGACCATGGTGTTTGTTGTCTGTTAGCTCCTAGTAATGCAATCAGTAATTATAACCAGGCCAGGCACAGAAGAGGTCCACACTAAATGTCTTCTTACACTTCTTCACAGCTGAAGGATCCACAGCCTTCATCAGACTTTGTGTGTTAAGACTTGAGGTGGCTCAACCTGGCAGATGGAGTTGGATGAGTGAGGTCAAGCCTCGTGCTCGGCACTGGTGTCATCCCTCAGCTCAGAGAGGATTTGTGGAAGCCCCAGAGGAGGTGGCAGCAGCTCATTCTGAGCCAGAGCGAAAATCTTCTTCCTTCTCCTCCTTGTCCATTTGCCTTGTCCTCACTTGGTTTCCATTGTGAAGGAGTGAATTTTAGCTGCCCTCAGAAGGACTTCTAGTAGAGCTTACCGCTGCTGCCTAATTCAGGGGCTGACACGGGGTGGTCTCATCCTTTCAAGAAAGGAAACAGCTCTTTTGACAAACACTTGTAGATTTTTGCCATATTCTTTGAGAAGCTTAGCAGTAATGAAAGTCTTCCTGAAATTAGATATAATTTACCATGTGGAAAAATACGCAGTTCATTTGTTTTTATTTTCCACTTATTTGCTACTGCCAAAGGCTGTAAATCTCAGCTTATTTGGTGGCACACATCTGGAGTGGATAATAGACAGCAGCATGAGTTCACTGGGGTTACACTGTGAGAAACCCTTTGGGAATGGCTGCTGGTTATTATCAGGGACCTGAATTGTGTGAGGATTTCAGAAATAAAAGTGAAATCTAACAAAGCAATGATGTGCCAATAAGAGCCAACGCATCCACATTCATACCTCTCTTCAACAAGCACATTTGCTGAGTGCTGTTTATGACATCTCCATAATGTAAAAGGTTTATGGTGAGGTCAGCGAAATTCATCCATCAAATTCAAGTCTTATTAACACAACATTCTGAAAGATCCAAGTTTTATTATTGGTTGTCAAAACCACTTTTCTCTGACTTCAGATAAAGTAGTTCATTGAATTAAATGGTCTAAATTGGTTTTGAAAACATCTCTTTGCTATGTGGTGCCGTAGTACTTACAATATTTTTTTAATGCACAGAAAATATCTTTTGAAATGGGAAGATAAATCAAAGAGCAAAATATTCCAAGGAAAATTGAATCTCCCTCTCATCCTATAACTCTTTTTTTTTTTTTTTCTTTTTTTTTCCCCTCAACTGCTGTCAAATATCTCAGGTTCTTGTGTGAGTAATAAAATCCCACCTTTGGAATATTCTGGTGGTTGGCCCAATGTACAGCACCAGTGGGAGGGAGTCCTGCTACTGCTCTGAACCCAAGAGTTTGTTGTCCCTTCCAGTCTTTGTTATTTTTCTTCCCTTCCTGATGGTGTGAGATGATGCTGATATCAAACAGGCATGAGCTTTTGAAAGGAAAAAAAAAAGATTTATTTTTATCCAATAGAAACTTGAGCAATCAGAGCTGTGGCTGCAACATTGAGAGTGATTGTGACAATTATAGCGATACAGATGTGGCCCTCTTCATTGAATTCTTTTGTGCACAAGAAGCCTCAGATCAATAAGGAAAAAATAATTCTACCACTTGTGAATGCATTCTAAGGACAAATCCGCAGACTGGGAAGTTTTTCTGAATCTCATGATTTACAAAGTTAGATTAAAAATCACACGGGGACAAAGTCACAAAATGTTTTGGTTTTAGCTGGGTCAATCCAGAGTGCATCCATCATTCACTGCCACTGAAAATTGTGCGTTATATTTTTTTGTAGGGGAAGGAAACTGTAAGGTGGATATTGTACATTAAAACACATCCCTAAGGCTTTTAATATATGATAATATGTATCTTGATCTAAAAAAAAAATCAGATAATTATCTTTCCTAAGTAAACCACAGCTTTGATCACTGTAGGTTCAGAAAAGCCTGGCTTTTTTGAGGTTGTCTTTTATATTCCAAGTGAGTTCAAAAATATTCATTTTATTACAAGTTCTAGGTTCTGTGCTTTGAAACTCCACATGTCTACTAAGCAACAGAAAATGCTCTATACCCATGTTTACATCCTTCATTAATAGGAGCTTGATGGAATTTCAGAGTGCCAAAATAAAAATGGAGAATTAATATGCATAGAAGTTGTAAATTTAATTAGCCAGTGTTATCAATTAAGCACACTCAGTAGAACTCCAGCAGGAATTTTGATTTAGTATATCTGCCAAAGAGTTGGACAAAGTGCAAAATGAATATTCAGTTAAAAACTGAAAATGATCAAATATTCCTTTTTTTTTTTTCATTCAGTAATCTACTGGAACCAGTATAGAGGTAAATATTTATTCACTCAGAGTTATAGTGACCATTTTTGAACAAGCAGGGTCAGATCCTGTAGTTCCCCACTAATTACTATTAAGCATAAATCTTAATTTCTGGGTTTTGATCTAAGGGTAGAGATCTTTTTTACTGGAATATTATGGGCCTGGCGCTGCTGAGCAGTCTTTTTTTCTCATTTATAAAGCACTCTTAACAATTACTATGATCGACTTATGGAGATATTTATCAATTAATCTAAGAAATTAGAGATGAAATATTTATGTTGTATCTTCTGGTCATCCCTGTTTCAGTTCAGGATTGCTCCCAGGAGTGTAAGTGTGACGAGCCTTCCACCATTTCCACTGGAAAATGAAATAGCCATTAATAGTATATTAAAAAACTCCCTTAGACTGTAAAATATGGGCATAAATTTTAGCAGTTGCAGAAGTGAACTTGTTGAAATGGTTTCACTTTTCACTGCTTCTTATGGACCAAAGGAAAACCAAGATGATATAGAAATTTTTATATTTTTTTAGCAGAGTTGGGAGATTTTCTCAAGTATATAAGAAAACCTTTCTAAAGAGTGTCCTTAGTCCTCTTGAAATGAACCTGAAATGCCATAGATTTGCTAATTTGTCCCAAATTTAGACGGACTCATTCCTCAGAAGTAACTTTGCTTTGTTGCAATGATTTCTTTTAATGTCAGAACAGGTTTTTGTGGGAATGGGAAGAAAGGAGAGGGAAAATGTGCACTTTGTGTCCTTTTGTGATAGTTTTTCTTCTGGTTGTGCTTCTTCCTGTTTTACTCATTCATCTTCAGTCCATTTGGAGCTTGGGCCAAACTTCTCAGTTTCCAGGCTGCAACCACCAAACTAGAAAGGAACTTTTAATGCAGGGAACATTTCAAAAAATAGAAGTAAGAAAAGGATAAGAAATTCTGTTTTCTCACTGGGTGGAAGCTACTAATTAAGCTGCTATCAGGCATCTAGGCAAGCAAAAGGGCAATTTTAAAGTAAAGCACAATTTAATGTGATACTGTCAGCCATGATCCAAAAATTATCTGAAAGTCATTTTCTTTATCGTGAAGCTGCTAGAATATTTATATTTCATTAGCATCACCTCTGGTAATTAACACTTCATACTTTGATTTTTGGTAGATCCAATATGCCTCAGCAGAGAGCACCAACTTAAAAAGGGAGTCTGGTATAAAATCGAAGTCTGTAAAAGAGGATTCTGATATATGTTAAATCTGCCCCCTACCTACACTCAATACAGTCAAGGAAAAATACCTGCTGCTTTTTTTAATAGAGGTGCATGTCTACTGTATTTTCAGCATAAGAGAAATTGAGTTATTCATGCATCAACAAGAAAATGGATAAATTACAGTTAAAGGGAATTCTGCCCTGAGTTACTGGCAAAAAAATAATAATTTGTATAATAGGCTTATATCTATGTTGAGTAGCCACAGGGTAGCGCACATTACACATTTTAAAATATTTACTACACAGAATTAATTTTTTTCAACGTGTTCATTGCCCAAAGAGAAACTAAAATGTAGAGAAATGTAGAAAATGAGTTACAATATTCTTATATGGGAAAATGCATTTTTTGCTGGTGAGGCTCCTGCACAAATCACCGAAGTACCTGAGATGTTATTGCAAGGACCTTAACTGTGTGACCAACATAATTGCTGATGTATCTCCAACAATAATAACTATCTTGTGTAGGTCTTATAATGTGATCTTAGAGTTCAATAAATGATGTGCAAGCAAGTGAACATGTTCTCCATCTTTTCAAAGGATATTGAAACTTAAACTTACATTATTTCTGCAGCTACTGTTGCTCTTCACGTTGGATTTCTGTTATTTTCCTGATTTTCTTTGCGGCACGTGCATTGTTTGCAGCATGATCCAGATGTAGGAGAGCAAAAATCTATAAAAAGCTAAAAGACATGGTTATATGAAGAGACTTACTTAAAGTTATTCAGTAGTCTTAAAGATTTTTTTTTTTTTAACCAGAGGTTTATAACTATTTTTTAAAAGGAATGTTTTATCGTGACACCTGATATTATATATTTGGGGTTTTATTTAATCATCTGTTTTTACCTGGGTACTTAAGGGATAAGTTTTTGCAAACGGTTTAGAGTTGGCAATTAAGTATTGGAGCCTAGCATGGGAAGGGTGAGGGGTTTTGTTTTATTTTTCCCTCAAGGATGAAATATGGATTACAGCAGTTCTGCTACCGAGGTGTCAGAGACAGGTAAGAGGTGTCTGCACATTATCCCTGCCCAGGTGCTATAACCCTCTCCATCTCCTTTTCTTTTTGTAGATACCCAGTGGTTTTCCACTCAGTTACTCATTCTGTTTTAATGTCTCATTTTCTTATTTCTTTAACTAACTTAAGTGGAAATTGCTCATGCAACACTTCTGTGGAATTCTTTACCACATTAATTTTGCTGTAGTTTACTTCAAATCAAAAGTAAAAGTAGATTAATTCTGTAATTACAGTTCTTATTTGCTTGACTTGTTGGCTCTCGGTGCTTTGCTTTGGGATGCACAGAACACTGAGTTGTAGATTTCTTAAGTGCAGGGTATTCATTTGAAAAAGGTTTTATGAAAATGCATAAGCAAAATTCTTTAAAAGCTGCGAAGATATGGTAGCCACAGAGACTCAAAAATAAAAGAATGAGAGAAATTTAAAATAACAAGAGGACCTAGAAGTTCTGTTAGTAACTGCAAGGCACTGAAGCTTACAAAGTTAAGAAAAAAGTCAAATTATTTACTGGAAAGAAAAAATTTAAAGAAAAAAAATTACTGAATTGCAAATTACTGGAGAGAGGAGATAGAAACTGGCCACAAATTTTGTTTATGAAGTTGAAGGTGGGGAAAAGGTAAAAAAAGAAAACTGAAAAAAAAAAGAAGAGATGGTTGAAAGTCTTCTGGACAAAATTTGTCTTGATTTTTTTTCTTTTTCCTTTGTTTTTTTTTTTGACTCAGCAGCCTAAGATATAATTAATTCTGCTGGTCCCCCTTGTGTTCAAACTATGGGATGGAGAGAATGGAACCGGGCAGTTGAAGAAGAGCAGGATGTCAAATAGAGTTTTCAGATTAGAAAAAAGTGTTGGTGAGGGCAGCGAGTGGGAGAAGTGCTGGGATGATGGCTCTGGGATTTCAGACAGTCCTTCCTTGGTGACATTGAGAACACCCTGGCAGGCATTTGGAAGTAATTCTCTGTATTGATTCTGTGCTCAGTGGAAATGATTATTGTGTTTGTGCAGCAGCTGCTAAACATGCTAAGCTGTTTTATCAGCAACTTTTAGTTTTAATATTCTGAATGATAACCTTTGGCCACCGCAGTCTCACACAGAAAGGAGTCCTAATCCCCCCTTGCACCTGAGTTGATTTTATTAACACATTTCCTCTCTGACTGACAGGCTCCAGTCATTAATCTATGAAATCCAGATTAACCCCAGGCTCTGTGTTCTGTGTCATCTCTTGTCAGGGTCAAGGGAAACCAGCCCAAATTATCCGTTGGCTTTTTTTTTTTTTTTTCCTTGCAGATTATGGTATTTGAAACAGGGATAGAACTGTATCTCTCATCTGTTCTTAAAAACTTTGATGATTCATTACAGACAATTTTAAACAAATCAAAATTCAGGTTTATTAATACTTACTGTAGAATCATGAGTACTGACCAATTTGAGAAGAGCCCCTGGGTGCCCACACGTGTTTGTTTCCTGCAGGAGATGTACCAAGTTCTTCTTCTTTTGCACAATAAATCCAGCCTGGATCTGAAGAGCTGCTGCAGCATTACTCAGCCTATTTTGCAGCCATTTCTATTCATAAGGGGGAATAAAAAAATAATCCAACTTCGAAATTCTCTAAATGAGGTCTACCTGCCTTTCTTTGAAAGGAAATGGAAAGCTTGTTGCCTGGTGGAGCTCAGCTGGGACCTGTTACCTCTGAGTGATTAGGAGAACACGCTTTGTGCCCACTGTTTTCTCAGTCAGGGAGCACTTTTCTCCTCTGGGGGGAAAAAAAAAAAAAAGAAGATGGGACAAAGCTATTGTTACTGACCAGCATTTTTCAATCGGGTCATCTCATCTCTTTTTAAAAATCTAAAGAATATTGCAGCTGCTGCCAGTTGTTCTTCTGGAAGGGCTTTTGAATGGCATTTCATTAAAGGAGGAAAAAAAGAGATTGTATCAAGGGATATAGTAATTCTTGTAAGAGATGGGAGATCATGGAAATACATTAGCTTTTTTATTTTTCAGCTATAATTGACACCTTACCAGGTCTCTTAACTTGGGATTTTTGTGTTCTACTACTTGTTTTTTTCCCAGTTTTCAGTTGCTTTTCTACAGATTTTTATCCATATATACCTCTTATATTTGCTGTCTATATCTTTAAAGAATGAAAATAAATAATTTAATCTGAAGTTAATCCCTTTAAATATATGGAATTAAATTGCAAGTGTGTCTAATAAATACTTGCTTATCAATGTATATGTGTTCATTAATTGTGGCAAATAAAACCAGAGGTGAAGCGATTTCTGGAGTTCTGGGAGACATCAGTGTCTTTAATATGGACTTAGACATTTATGGATTTTTTTTTTCTAGTTTTGAGTCATGTTTTGGGAATAAATAGCAATATTTTTGTAGTATGTATGATCCGATAATCCATTTTATTAGTTCACTGCCCTGCCTGACACAGCAATGCTCGTCCTGTCTTACTCCTCCAGTGAAAACAGGAATACTGAGTTCAGTGTAGCCTTCCCCACATGGTTATGCCTCCACTGGTTAATTTACTCCGTGTGTGCTGTCTGTGGGTACAGTCAGCCACTGCTGCCCGTGGGAGCCCTGCTCCCCACACCGAGCACCGGTGTCTTGGTGTCACCGGGCAGGAATTTATGGGAGCTGCTTTACCCTGGAAGTCGGCGGTGAGTTCCTTGAATTTCTCAGAAACCTTTTCAAGAGCCGCTATGAATTTTTCACCTGCAGAAGATGAAACATGCAGCAGACACCCATCCTGTAACAAATGGTGCCAGCTGAAAATGGGAGGTTATGACTGTCATATTTTAAACTGCGCAGTTTTACGCCGAGTTTGGAGCTGCACGGGTTGGGTGGATGTGGATGTGTGTGTGCTCTGTCTCAGGCTGTTCGTGAGAAGTGGTGACATTGCTCTGAAAGCTCCTTTAAGTCATCCTCCTGCTCCATTGCAGTGGCTGAGGGAGGTGGGAATAGGCTGCAGAGAGCTGGGTGGAGCACAAGAGCAGTCGTGGGGCTTAACAGCAGAGCTTTCCTCTGGCCGACTTACTCTGCTAAGATAAAGACAAGGCATTTGCATACTCCCCATTTTCCAAACAATCCTTCTTCTCCTGGCTTTGCCCATGTGTCTGATGCTGCACAGACCTGTGACCTCCCTGTGCTGCCTTCTGGGTGTTTGACAATCGGATCTGAGTCCACCAGGCTGCCTCAATTGTGGAGCAGCAGCCGCCAAAGAGCAACTCGACGCAGCGGTATCAGCCTCATTAGCAGCAATAATGGGCTCTTAGTGCACTCTTGATTCTCCTATGATTTTAATGGCACAGCTTTCCCTGTTGGTTTTTTTTTTGTGTGGAGAAAGCATGAAGTCAGAGAACTTTTGTCGCCAGTAAAATATGGAGGGGTTGCAGATACACATTTCTTATTCTCGAGGTGTCGTTGTCTTTGTTCCGAGGAGAGCACCATTGTCAATTTAAAAAAAAAAAAAATGTTTGATGGGAGATTTTCATTAGAAAACCGAATTTGAAATATTCAGGTCAGGAAGAGCATACTGTGATAGTCAGCATTCGGTTTGAACTTCTGAATGTTGGAAGAGTTTCTGGAGGTGGTGCTTGAAAGGAAGTAAATCTCTGATGTTGGATGGTCTCTCAATTTATTAAAACCCCGAATGCACTAATAAAGGCACTTCAGAGAACATTATAGATTGTAAAAAAGTTGAGAAAAGTAATACGGGTCCCTTAGAAGTTCTCCATACAAATTTTTGGAAATAGTTTTGGATGTAGTTGTATTTTTTCTGATAGCTGAGCCTGGTAGGCAGCCGAGGGCTTCAGAACAATTGGATTTCTTATTGGTTGACACATTGCTGGATTTTGCTGGTACAATTTTAATTGGGAGTCTTGTTACCAGTCCTTTCATCCAAGTATAATCCCAGTTTTGTTCTCATTTATGTTGCAATAAAGACCTGAGTTTGCTTTTCAAAGATGAAGCCTGAATTTTGGCACATCTCTGCTTGATACTCTACCTCATTCTTACAAGGAAATGGACTTTCCTTTTCATTTTTAACTTGCTCCTAGGAGCCAAAATTAGTATGATGATTAGCAATTTGTTTAAATATTTTAGGATGAATCCCAGAGGCCAACCAATGTCTCCTTCCTTAGAACTGGGTGGATCAGAACAGTGCAGTCACAGGTGGTAGTAGCAACGCAGGGTAGATGTATTAGGAGTAGCAGATGGAGTAGTAAAGTAGGTGTAATTCTTTACAATCTATTTCCATGCCTGTGTAGCCATCATGGGACTTTCTGTGCTTATTAAAGACAAGAATTGCCCTGCCAAGAGGAAGGAACTGTAGGATTATGTGCCTTTTCAGTAAAATATGGTGGGAGCCAAACCTTGCGGGTCCTTTCAGTAACCTGATGAAGGGGAAGCGGTAGATTTCTGCTTTATTCATTTTGGGACAGAGGGTAACAACTCACATCACACCCCTGGGTCTGTAAAGCACAGGGACTGTGGCAGCCTGACCTCAGAGTGAACAGACGTGATTTTAATACTGTAGCAGAGTACAGAGATACATCCACTTGCACAATCAGTGGGATGTTTTCCCTTCGTCACTTCAATGCTTGGATCCTGCCAGAACAATCTGCACATTTTGTTTGCAAACCAACCATGTCAGAAACAAAGAACTAGAACATCTTTAATTGTGTTCATCTTTAGCATCAGAATCAAGAGGATGTGCATGAATCCTACTTTTTTTGAATTTTAAAAAAAATTTTTCCCTCAAAGGTAGCCACTATTAACTGCCCTAAACTTAAATCGGTGTAGAACAAAAAACTTGCTAGGTTGTGTGGGGTTTTTTTGGAAGTTGTGTGTTAGTTTGTTTGTTTTTAATAAATGTTTCTTTTATGTCAAAAAAACCCCACAAATTTGATTGAGGGGGACTTCTAGTAGGATCATAGTTTTGTTTTAATAATGAAGCGAACTTTTTAAAGGAAAGCTGAAACTGCTGATTCTTGACTATTTTCTTTGAGCTTTTAAAAAAATGTTCATTTTTCTTAGTTGTACTAAAAGCTATTAAAAAATTGTATTTCTCTCCCTGCAAAAAGGGTAGGAGGTGGAATATCCTGATACTGCCTAATTTACACAATTCCTTTTTTTATTAATTTAACCATCCAGGGTTGTTTTTCCCCCTCATATTTTATCGTAATTGTTGTGTATGCAAAATGAGTCTGAAGCATTGTAGTAAAACTGTGGAAATATTTCTTATACCAGCAGCTAATATCCTGCAGCTCATCTGCATCCTGTACCTGAATCACCTACTGCAGTGACAAGTAGAGCAAGTGAAAGTGAAATAAAATATAAAATAAAAGAAGCTGCTCGCTGCAGTTGGAAATATGACCTAAAATTAGCATCACTTCTAGGTCCCACAACAGCTTTTATGTCACCTGAATAATAATAAGCATTTTCTGTATAAATGTTTCATAGGATTTTACTGGTAGACAGATATTATTCCTCAAAATCGGAATCAGGTCTGGAGCTTTATCTGGGCTGAGAAGGACAAGTCAGCGCAGAAATGAGTGGTCACTGTTGTGCAAAGCCAGTTTTTGGGAGATGCTGCAATAAAATCTTATCGTGGCTTTGATACTTTGAAAATGGGTCTAATGTGGCTTCAGATTAGCTCACTGCTGTGCTGATGTCTCTGTGCTGGGCCAGGAGAAGGTCTCAGGAAGCTGAGACTTGTCACCCCTGTGTGTTTTGGGAAGGTTTCAGTGCTGTTAGGAGCTGCCAAGCTCTGTATGAACAGGTTAGAGATGGGAATTGGCTGTGCAGAAATATCCAGCACAGGCTGGGCACAGCCAGCTGCCAGGGAGTTTTCCAAAGAGAATTTTCCAAAGGATTTCTTCAAGTCTTCTTTTACTCTCTCCTCTGTTTCAGTCAGGGCATGAATGGTTTGGGGAAAGGTGAAAAGCATCTCTACACAGATTACCCAAAGCCACGTGTGTAAATAATTTTACATATTGTGACCTCTAAAAATGATCACACAGATGAAAACCTTTGTACGAGTACCTGTGTTAGCATCTGTTCATTACCTGTTTCATATAAAGCTGTGTGGGGAATGGTTGTATTTTTGCTTCTTTTATTAAATTACGTTTTTTTTGTTTTGGGAAAGCAATAGCTGCTTTCTTTGCCTTGTGGATGTACAAACTGGTCACTTGCTCTTTGGCTTCCAGATTCCTCTTTTGGCTTGAACCCACTCTTCTGTAGATATATTCACATTCATATAATAATGAGGTTTTTTAAGCAAACCCCATGCATAACGGCATGTATGAAAAATAATCTCCAAACCTAAAAACTTCCTGTAAAACAGGAATAGGAATATCAAATAGGAAAAGGAAAATGCATGAAACACATGTGCAGTGGCACTGTAAAGATGGATTTTATACTCCTGAGGCTCTTGCTGCAACTTGTGACATCTTTTATAAAAGTGTCACCTTTAGGAGGCTATTTTTGGCAATGATGTTTCAGCATGGGATTGTAAGGGTAACAGTGGGTATTGGATATATCCTCCAGAGATCACCTTCACACTGCCTCAGATATTTCTAGGCGTATGAAGAAAGTGAGCAGTATAACTTGCTGAAGAGCTCTGCACACTTGTTTTATTCGTTCTCATAAAACCAGATTCAGTAAAAACTTGGCCAGTATCTGCTATAATTTTCATCAGGATTCAAAGCCATTACTTTCTCTGGATAAACAGCAGTTAGAACAAATCTTAAATATACATGTAGGGAAATATTCAGGCTCTCAACCATTTGTCACTTGCAGAACAGCTAAAGTAGCAGAGAGGCACAGCCTGTGCTAGGAAAAAACCTTTATACCTAGAGAGTCTGGAATTAGCCAACTGTCATTTTCCTGAGCCAGGAATAGGTGGAAGAGGAGACAGTGATAAAACTTGACTGACTCTTAGTTTTTCTTCTTTCTTCAAAGAGTGTGAAGCTGTTCCGTGTTTCGGGAACCCGCAGGTTCCTGAAGGCTCACTGCGCACGAGCCGTTTAAGGGAGCTCTGCAAACTCTGCTAGCAGAGGCTTTGACGTTTCCATGGCTTGTGGAGAAGTCAGTCATTACAGACAGGCTGCTAAATTATGGAGGCAATTTTTATCTGCCAGTTCTTTGCTTCTATTGCTTCCTATAAGCTTCAAGAATATTTGAGGGAAGAGTATTGGCGTACTTGGTTGGCTGAGTGGCTCCCTGAGTTACTTACAGCCTTTCATTCCCAGGCTGTTCACAGATTTCTTATGTTGGCCTGGACCCTTTTTGGCCACTGCAGCAGGTAGGCTGATCTCCAGCTCGTTTTACAGCCAGTTCTAGGAGAAAAGAAACCTTCTTTTGCCATTCCTCCTGCGAAATTTGTTCTGAAGATTCCTTACGGAGCTCTGCCTCTGTCTTTGCAGTGCTCTCTGTGCACAGCCTCCAGTCATTTCAGAGATGAAAAATGGAGAGACAGAAAGAATTTTTAAAAAGGGGAGGCAAATACTGTGACTTTCTGCTTTGCTGCTTCCTTGGTACATTCCCTGTCAGAATTTACCTTAGTAAATAACTCTATAACTCTATTTTTAGAAGGGGAAGTATTTTAGCAAGACATAAGACTCAGCACAACAAAATCTATTTAAATGCAGCATAATTGAAATGTCAACATAGCCGTGAAATGCCTCAAGGTGTTTTTTTGGTGAAGGCTGTATATGACACAAAATAGATTCCTGAATACTGTGGTACAGAAAAAGCCTTTTTGTACTCAAGTCCAGTCTCGCGCTCACCTTACGGAATGTTTGCAAATGCTTGGCTGCCGCTGTGGTCCCTGCTCTCGCCTTCCTTAGGGAATCTGACAGTTCAGAGAAGGTTTTGGGCTCAGAAGAGGGAAGAGCTGTTGGCGCTCTCAAGCGGGGAGCGTTTCCTGCGGGGACACCCAGCCTTAGCCTGGAGCGCGTTCCCTGCTTGGCAGGACAGGCCTTGTACCTGCTCAGTGAGTGCCCGGGCACTGTGGGGATGTGTTGGGAATCTTGTTGCTCTCAGGGTGAAGGTTGATTCTTCATTCAAATTCTGTGAGAGTGACTTGGAACAAGACAGCACCGTTGTACACGAGCTGCTCTCCTCCCCTCCCTCCTCCACTAAGAGCGGAGAGTACAAAGTACCATTAAAACGTTTTTTTAATTTTTCAGATTTTTGGAAATTAAACCATGACTGTATGTTAGTCTTTTCTTAAGCAAGTCCTCTGCTTGGTGACCCATAACGTGCTCCTTGAAGCAAGCTGCTTTGCTGGCCTTCCCAGGGAAATGAAACCTCCTTGGTAAAGGGGACCCACAAGCAAAAGTGCCCTCACGGCCTGCAGCTGGCACTGCTGAACGAGGAGGGGCCGTGGCACAGGGCCCAGTGTGGTTATGGTTGTACCAAGTGTCATTTTATGCGTGTCCTAGTCAGCACCCTGGCTCCAGGTTTCAGTCTGCCTGTGTGACACATCTTTTTTAGCAGTTGATGGGCAGAAAGGACCACTCCATCTGACTCTTGCTTTATGAAGCGCCACAGGTTTTTTTAAGAGGTTAAGTTCAGTTTGATCTTCATCAGCAAACTGTGATTTCAGAAGGAAAACGAACCTGACAACTGTTTCAACAACCTGAATGTTTATGTATGTCTTCAGTTAATGCCTAAAGTCAATATTTGTTAAGTCTGATTGATAAATATATGTGCCTTTCATCAAGGTCAAATTAATTTGAGGAAATTTGCTTTTGCTTACCATGCTGCTTTTGCACAGAATCCCATATCAGACTTTGCAAAAAACTGTGCAGGCATGTTCTCATTTAAATTATTATTATCTTCACTGTGAACTTCCCTGAGAACACTACCTCATTTGAATGTGTCTTTTTTTAAAGGATGCTGCAGATTGGATTCCAATTCAGACAGGTGACAAATTACCTGCCTTGACCTAATTCATTAACTTTAATGGTATTTGAAGTCTTTATTTTATTCAGGATCCTCCGATAGACTTGTCTTGTAGATGTCTTTATAATAATGTCCATTCATCAGCCACTTAAAGGACATCACTTGAAACTGGGTGTGACTGTGAGGATACAGATTTTTTTCTGGGTTGTTTTGGCTTAGGATTCCTTGGATGTTGCAGGCTGCACCAGGCAATAAGGCTGACTGTGCATGAGACAGTAAAGCTTGGGGAAGGAGTTCTGGAGCTGTGTGTTAAATATGTATGGCTGAATTTATGTAAATTCAAAATTCATCTCATTAAAGTTGAAACTGCTGCTTTCACATGGTGCAACCACACCATGTGTTGTACCACAGCTCTGGAATTACACTGTGTGGTACAGAGGAGGGCAAAGTAATGGCGTCACTTTGGAACAGGGAGTTAGAGGATGGCTTTGTGGGACACACAGATGGAGGATTTTCTCCAGATACTTGCAGTATTACTCTAAGTTGTACTATTACACATATAAACCCATGCTGTCTCACAATGAGGGTAATTCTGGAAGGAAGAAAACAACCCTCTGTGGATGTGTGCCTAATGCAGATTCCTGTTGTGATCTACTGTATTCTCTTAAAATGTGGGTCTCTTATCAGGTGATTGCTACTGTATGCTTCTGAAAACGGCTCATTTTGGGAAAGGGAAACATGAACGAGCTGAAAAAGCAAATTAGCACCAAAACTGGAATAGTAAACCAGCAACTTTTTCTTGTCATCCACAGAACCAATTTTCTTTCTCGTGTTAAAAAAAATGCATGAACAACGGCTACTAACATGTCACTAAAGAAATAACCAAAGCTGCTTGTGAACTGAAGTTTCACTGCTGAAGGCTACTGGATTTGTCCTTCTCCTTCTCAGTCTGGGGAGAGATGTGTGGAGAAACTCTGAAAAAGCTGTGGCAGGAAATGGGAGTTGCTGTCTCCTCATGGCTCTGAAATGCCACTGGCACATACAGACAGAAAAAGTCTGATTAAATTAATGAAAACTGTGGCATTTGCAAAGCTTCAGATGGTGGCCGGATGGAAGCATTTGGTGGTAATGTGCCCTGGGGGGACGTGGTCCCACAGCTGCCAGAGGGAGCGTGGCTGGAGTTCACTCACAGTAGTCGTTAAAGGATAAAATAAAAAATTTCATCATAGATTTAATGCATAGTGAACAGTTTCAATTAATTGTACAAATGTAGTCAGGTAACAGTGAGGAGTTTTCAGTAATGAATTTTCTAATCTGACTTGTCCTACAACCTCATCAACAGAAACAAGAAAGGAAAAATGCTGCAAAATAACAATTTTGCCTTATGAGACCTTCCCTCTTTTAAATGTGGCAGTGGAACTGTGTTTCACAGTTATGCAAGTATTGTGTAATTTTCTTTTAGTTGGACATGCCCTGTCTTATTGAGGCAGTTGAAAGAAGAAACGCCTTTTGTTTCTGGTGACTCTTGTTCTTTATGCTGGCCTAGGTTTGGGAGAAGTAGAAAATGGTGCTTTTTGGAGAATAACTGAATGTGTTCAGAATGGAGAGCGTTTGGTAGGGTGGTGGAGGGAGGGAAAATGAGGAGCAGGGAGCAAAATTAAAAGCCTGGGAGACAGCAAAAAGATGTGTTCAATCAGGGCAAAAAATAAATAAATTTTTAAAAAAAGTTTGTGCTAATAGACTTCGTAAAATTCAGCAAGGCTTTTTTCTAAATTTGAGTACAGTTATTATTTTTTGACTGTTAGAAAATGTGAAGGTGAAGCGTACTCACTTAAATTTAGCTGTTGCTGCAAATGCTCCCCCAATTTAATTTTCAATTTCTGTTTTCTTCATGAAGAATTTAATTGTCCTGCAACCATTCTAACTTACTCTCTCTTTAACTGCCTCTTTATGTTCACAGTAATCATCTATTCAGATTGTTTGCTTTACAGATCCTTCTGATATTCATGTACTTAATAGCTTTTATTAAAAGTCAATGAATAAATAAATAAATTACTTTTTCCCCCTTTTTTCTTTTTTTTTTTTCTTTTTTTTTTTTTTCTTTTTTTTTCTTTTTGGCTACTCCAATTTCATCTTTAACTTTAGGTACGCTTAAGCTTTTTTTGGTAACAGGGAATAGTAAGAAGATTATTAAGCCCTAAGTTTGTTTCAGTGATGTTTCATAAATGTATTTGAGTGTCTCTTCACACATAAGGGCATAGCTATCAAAACTATGTAAACAGTTCCGTTTTCCAGGCACTAGTCCAGCAGCAATAATACAAAATATTGTAGACAAGATGTTTGCACCCTGTTTTTATTTTAGTATCACTTTTCAAGGAAAAAATTGTGATTTCTAACTGTGCATTTCTTGTAATGGCTGGTCCAACTCCCAGTGTGATCGAATTTTCTAGAAGTGGTGCGAGTGCTTCTCTCTGTGGAGAAAAAGTCTCTTTGAAGTCTGAGCATTCTCTGAGAAGTTTTGCTACCAAGTCAAGCAGAAAAGAACGTCTAATCCTGACTAAAGATGTTGCATGGCGGTAAAAGGCTTCCTGCATTCAGGGAGCTCTTCCAGGGAAGGATTTGTGTTACTCAAATGATAAATTTTTTGTTACTCAAATGATAGAATTTGTGTTACTCAAATGATAAAAGCTGCTGTGGAATTCTCTGACTGCATAACCAGGAGCTCACCAACAAACACCTGTGATTCAGGAGGGAGGTTTGCTTCTTGTTCTTGGATCTGGTCAAGACTACACGAGAGAAAATTATAATGAGGCATTTTGGCCAATTTCAAAACTGTGTTTCATGAGGGTAAAGAACAACTCTTTATGAAAGTCTTCAAATGGCACATGACATTTAGAGCATGCTGAAAGTAGTCTGTATGGAGGAGTGAATGAATCTTTCCTTCATTTTCCCAGGCAGCACGATGTTTACCTTCTGATGTTAATACTAGGTAGGAGAACCGTGTAGCTTAGGTCTTTAAAAAATACCTTTAACTATATATTGCACAATATTTATTCTGCATTTAATAAACAGAATATAATGAAGATATATACATAATTAACGGTATTTTAACAATAATTTTCCCTGAAAAATTTATTGCAAATAGTTATTTAGAACTGTTAAATGTAAACGAAGATTTTACTTGTATAAAATACAGAGTTAACAGTGTTGGAGTAATCCTAATGGCCCACTGTTATACTGAATGATTTTATTTCCAAATAGTCGTAATCTTGCAAAAATTCATTCTGAGATGTAAAAAAAAGCTACAAATATAAACTTAGGTGGTGCATTTCTTTATTAACTTCTTAATTTGGATGTAGGTGGCTTTGCCTACTGAGCCCTACATGGGTGGAGCTTAATAGTTCTTTAAGGAGGAAGTAATGAAGTTCTCTGCCGAATTTGGAATGAGCCAAGAGCAACTGGAGTTACAACCATCTCTTGAGTTTCTAGCTGAATAAATTGTGAAAAGCTACACTATGCTAGAAGTTTGCTGTACTTTGTGGAGAGAATATCTCAAAATAACATTTGAGAGAAGCAGTGATCCGCACCAAAACTGTATTCATTGTCTTAAGCCAAGTCCTTGGCACAGTTGGACTGTTCTCTGGAATAATCAGAAGATTTAGAAAAGGAATCTGGCGAAAAATAGAAACAGATACTTTTTTTAATCTCCTTTTGCATTTTTCTCCCTTGAGAAGCCAGGGTTAACTTTTAATGTGCCAGGATGTAGTAGCTGAATGTTGAAGTAATGCATGAAGCCGTTGTGCAAATACCATGGTGATTCCATATTTAATCTCAGGAGTGGGAAATAGGGCTGATCTTTGTGGTGCCCTTCAACCTCCAAAGCACATCACCTGAGTCTCTCATTTTCAGTGTTATCCTTTGCAGCTGTGCCTCCAATAATCTCAGGCTCTGGAATGCTGAAATTGGCACTGAGAATCATCATGTTTCATTAACTTATTTCTCAGCCTTTTCTGCTTGTGGCCCAGAGAATGGAGTGAGGGGCAGGATACAGGGTTGATGTTTATTTACATTATGGCCACTAATAAAATGTGTCATTGACATATCCTGTGAAAAATGGCATTTCTCTTTTCCTGTGCATGCAAAGGTACATGCAGCTACATAAAAATGTAACTGTACCTGACCATAAAAGCTACAGGTGCCTGAAGTGATTTATCACTGGAGTTTTCTGCTCACCAGTTCTTTGATTTATAGCATGGGAAAAGAGAAGGGGGATTTTTTTGGGCTTTAGAGACTTGAAGTGCTTTGCAAAAAAAAAAAAAAAAAAATCTTGAAACAACAGCTGGGGAACTTACAATGAAAAAAAAACCCAAATGACGTTATCCTGTGTAAAATATTCAGTAAAATTCAGGTTCCTATAGATATTATGTGTGGCTATGGCAATAACATGCATGGGCAATAAGGCTGCACTGGGTAGGTCTCTGACTCTCAGCTAAATGAAGAAATTAATGAAAAGCAGTTCTTGGCCTTCTGTTGCCTTCAAACTCAGTGCCACTGAATCAATCACACGTTGCCAAAGGCTAAGGGCTCATTAGTTGGTTAAAATACAAGAAATGCAGCAAGGGAAGATGAGTCACGATGAAACGGCAGCAAAAGTTGCCATAGTTTGCAGTGTTGCTGCTGATCGTGTTTTCAGCTGGTGCTCTAAATTTGGTGCTTCCAGAAAAGTTGCAGCTGAGCAATGCCAGCTGGATGCCAGGTGAGATGACCCCAGATCACCAAACATGAAATTGTGTGCGTCCTCCCAGACACTGGGACAGCAGGGTTGAGTCACAGTGATTTCCTAGGCTTTGGGATTTGATGGTTCCCATTTCCTGGCTCCTCTGGCCACCTGCACTTGTCCACACCCATGTGAGATGGTAACACCCCATGAATGAGAAATGCTCAGGGAAACACTGCCACCAGTACCTTGAGACCTGGCAGTTGTGAGTCTTTCCAGGCACCAGCAGCAATATGCAGCTTTAAGTAGAATTTGCCATGAATTGTCCCCTTTCAGTGGAGCAAACACACTCCAGAAGTCAACTTGGATCCCACCCTGTTTGCTGCAGGGGAAAATTTAAATGTTCAGCCTCTTTAGCTGACTGAACATCTGCTTGTGAGGGAGTGTGTCACTTGTTGTAGCCACTGCCACAGTCCAGAAGTACATATGTCTGTCTCCCTGGAAAAAAAACAAACATTCAGCAATTGAATAAGAACTTTATTTCTCCAGTATAACTTTTCCTTGCTACCAGTTTTTAATTTGCTGCTAACTTAAAGTCCTTTCTGTTATCCTTCACTGGGTTTAGTTTGCACATAAACAAAGTTCACTTACTGAATCACATATTTGGTTCTCTGGGACCTGCTGCTATTTTTGTAATTGATTCCAAGTCCTTGGCTGAGTTTCCAGGAAGGCTCTGCCTCATGAGCCTGAGGTTTCTGCTTGGCAATTTTTTGAGGATTTTGTCTGTCAAGTGTAGTTGTATTCACGAAGAGAAGCAATTTCTGAGGTACTACTTCCATGAAGTGGCATGAAATTGGGCGTTGGGAAAAGCTATTATAGGTGTCTTTTGTGATTTCTGAATGATTTAATTGTTTTTCCACATAACTGTGAACCAAGAAACGTAAATAAAGATGTCAGCTTTTTTTTTTTCTTTTTTTTCCCCTTTTTTTCCTTTTTCTCCACCCCCCCCAACAAGTATCAGTAAAAGGTAAAAGAAAATTAATAATCTTTTGGCCTCTGCAATGTTTTAGAAGTTCCACACCCTTCCCAGCTCTGTTGCACCATTATATCTACAGCACTAGATGAGGCAACAGAACAAAGGGTGTCTAAACTTGTTATTTATCTCTGAAAATTGTTGTTCCAGAAGGGGACTAAGACGTCTTGGTGTGCCACATGAAGGGAACATGGCATTGCCATGCTGGGGTGTATCTGCTGCAGGCACAATAGAGATTTTCAGATGAACTCCCTGGGCCATTGCACTGGGCCATTCCCACAAATCCATGTATGAAAGCACCGTTGGTTTGGAGTGAGATGATCCTCATGAGGGAGTGAGATGGTTCAGTCCTCTACAAGAGACTGTTTTAAGAGAGACACTGAACATTGATGATGTCTTACTGGGAGCTGGCTTCCCTTAAATAAAGCTGGAAAACACATATAAAACCATAGAAAGTCACACTTTTTCCACTTAGAATTCCTTGTTATCCAGTGACCAGATGGGCTGGCTGGAATTGTGTGCCTGGGTGAGGGGACAGCCCAGGAGAGGGGATCTGCCTTATCGAGGACAGTACTTTGATTTCCAGAGTGCCCCCTGAAAGGCTTCCTAAAACACTCTACCACCACAAAACATTCTCAAGCATTTTTCCCACCAGAGCCTGCTGTGTTCCTGCCCCCAAATTACTGCTTTGGTGTCCAAGAATTCCTCAGGCACTGAACTGCAATTAATGTACAAGGCTGAGAAACTGTGAGCTAATTTCGGAAATGAATTTTATGCAGCTTGGTCCAGACTACTGAGAAGCTCAGGTGATCTGCTCCTGCTGACTTCTGGACCTCTCTGTAGTTAACCTATTCTGCCAGTCATTATCACCATTCACAAACTTGAGCAGTCCCTACTTTCGTTTTTGGCCTGTTAACACGTGCAGTATCATCAGGCTTCAAATCTCATTAGACACACTTTGAGTTTATTATCTGTACCTCAGTGAACATGTATTCGATCCCATGAAAATGCCTAAAAATATAAACTGGTTTAAATAAACTTAAATAAATGTATATTTTTTCTCCTAGCTATCCTTTTAAACTGATATCTTGTGTCCAGGTTAAAAAACATATAAATTACTCTCTTCAGTCGTGAAATCATTTGCCCAGTTTGTTATTTCCCATGTGAACTTTCCTTTAGCTAATGCTTGTGTATGGCAGCCAAGGTATAACTAAAACAGCAAAAGGTCAGAATAATGAGCCATTTCCAGGGTGAAGCCAATATTTCTCTACGTGCCTCCTACCTGCTGATCTCATCTTTTAAAGTGTTGTGTGATGCTATGGTTGAAGAACACCACATCAAACAAATTGTTTTGAAGCTGAGCCAAATATCGTAGGTCAAGATTTAGGCAGGCAGAATTTTCAGTAGTACATCCTTGAAAAATAAATGTATCCATGAACAGGGTAGGGAGATATTAGGGAATATTTTGAAGATGGTTATAATAACGTCTGAAAGGAAGTGGTGAGTGTTATGGAAGATTTTATTTGCTTATTTAACCTTTGTTTCTTTTTTTTTCNTAGGGAATATTTTGAAGATGGTTATAATAACGTCTGAAAGGAAGTGGTGAGTGTTATGGAAGATTTTATTTGCTTATTTAACCTTTGGTTTTTTTTTTTTTTCCCCCCGCAACATTCCTTCTGACTTCAATATGTTGGAAATGACAGGGGGAAAAAGAAAAACAAGGAAAAAGGAAAATCTGTCTTTCCTAAGTAGTATCTTGTTCCTCAGAAGCAGCCTGAACTTGCTCAGCAAGACGTGCCCATTTTCACTGAACAATAATCACAGTGAGACACTTCTGGTTATGTGCAGACTGACAAGCAGATTAAACAAGATATGTAATTTTCCTGTAATCATAAAACAGACAAACACGTTGTAATGTCTATTTAAAATAACAAATTAAGTTGTTCAGTGACTGATTGCCAACACACAGACAGTGATGTGTGGAAAGATACAATAGAGGGTTGACATGCATCAGGTAAATTTGTGAAGTACAATCCGTGTGCCGCCGTGCTCAGAAGTGCTCGCTTTGAGCTGCTCATTTCCAAGTAAAACTTCCTGCGCCACTTGGTGCTACAGGCCAGGATTCTCCTGCTCTGACACAGTGTATTAAGGCCATTCTTTCTTATAAATTATAACTAACATGGCAAAAAACTGGTGCTCAGCCTTTACATGGCAGCGTTGTCCTCACAGCGATTGTCCAGGAGGTGGGACCCAGGGCTGCCCAGGTGTTTGCTGAGCCTCAGGTCTGTTCACACATCACAGCTCATCAACCTTTCCTCCACAGGGTGCTCCAGTTGCTGCATCAGGTGTTTGCAGGTTGAATCAATACTGCTGGGAAAAAGGTTCAGTTGCCTGATGATTGCAGTCGTGAAAAAGGGTGGAAATACAGCAGTTTGGTAATTCATTCTAGCCAGTTATGGAAAATTTAGGAGTCGCCTGGTACCCAGGACAAAGCACCATTCCCAAGTATCACTTCTCTGCCTCAGAAATGTTACTGTAAAACTCCAGCCTTAGGAAGAGGTTTTGCAGTCAGGAGTTTGAGCACATGGAGTTACACAACAGCAGTCCTAACTTAGACATCTAAGATCTGGGAAGGAAAAGTCTTGCAGTTACACCCAGGACTAAGAATTAGCTTTAGCTTGCTATCAGAGTTCAGGATGCAGAGTTTTGTCATTCTAGGGTCTGATTAGCTGTGAATTGTATAGAAATCCTGCCCTGCCTGATGGGGCTGGGCACCTGGGGCTGGCTGCAGACTGGAACTGGAAATAGCTGAGTCTTTAACATGTCCCAGTTTAGTTTATTTTTCTGAATGAATGGTTTATTCCAGGAGCTAATGAAAACCAACATATTTAAATTTGACTCCTCTTGCTTCTCTGCTGAATTTGAGTGAGGTCACCAAAATCAAGGCTGTAAGGTCATGAGCTTGATCTCTAATTTCCATGTCTCTTTCAGTGATACATCTGCCATGACAGAGTTATGGGCTGAGGTGTCTGACAAAGTTTATTACAGTTGTGTCATTTTTTTTTGTATGGTGAGATATTAAAAGCTAATGAAATGACCAACAAATATAAGATAAAAACAAGCTGCATTATTTCAATCCAGCAACTGAATTCTATCAATGAAGCCATCCTTTTCTGCCAGAGAAGCAAACCACGGAGCTTTATATTGTGTCTCTAACATCAACAATAACAAACAAACAAAAAACTTAGGGAAGATTACAACAAAGTCTAATTTGTGAAAGGATTGTACTTCAAAAACTCAAAACATAAACCAGAAAAGAAAAAGAAGGCTTACAGCATATGTGTGATAAGAATAGTCTAGACATCAGTGTATGAATATTGAATCACAAAAACTGAATAACACGGAGATAAGATCAAGTAAATTTATGAAGCACAAAGGTTCCGAAAAGTATACGAATATTTAAGAGAGAAAAAGAGCATGCACGGAGTTCAATTAGAGGAATAGTCCAGTAACAAGCTCCCCTAAGTTTTCCTTTGGGTATATTTTAGAGACAAAGAAAAAAGGGATTAATCTTAGTTCCATAATGAAGAATTGTGTTTTAGCATCAGGTAGTGTGTTGCTTGAGGAACAGACTGAAGGAACTTCCTGGGTCATGTAAATGGTTTCTGGTAATTCAGGGTCCTTTCCATATGCCGGTTTTTGTTGGTTTATCATGATCCATGTCAAAAGCAAGCACTTATTTTTCTGTCCCTGCTGTTCCCACTCAAAGAGGAGTTCCAGAACCTGATTATGGTAATAGCTAAGAACCTTCTCATTTTCAGCCAGAATTTATTAATGGGCAATTTATACTCATTTGTACTTCTGCCAATAGCCCTTTAATTTAAATTGTCTCTTTCCCCACTGTTGATCCTCTGATATATTCATAGACAGCAGTCATAATTCCTCTTCATTTTCATCCCCTGGCACCAATCAACACAAAAACTCTCTGTCTCCCCTCAGACTGCAGCTCTGCGTTCCCCTGCTAATCCCTCAGGCTCTGATTCTGCTTAAAGCTGAGTTTATTCTCCACGTATCCATCAGGGTGTGCATAGCTGCAGGCGGCTGCCCCCTGGAAGGAAAGCACTCAGGAGCACCCTGGGGCTTGGCATCAACACTTTCTCGGTGGGAAACCCTCTCCCAGCGCTCTCAGTGATGCGTTTCCCTTTCTCCCAGGCAGTATTGCACTGGTAGCTCGTGGTCACTGTCTGATGAACTGCGTGACAAGGATCCTTTGTTGTTTCAAATTGGGAAGTCCTGAACTGACAACAGAAGCTCTGCTTTTATTCCCCTGGTGTATTGTCTGGCACTTTCAACATGTAAACTTCAGCCAGTTTCTTTTATTCGCACCAGCTCTGTGTTATTGATGTTTATCAACAGGACATAATCAGTAAATTTTAATTCACAGGGTACTGAAAGGTTGTCAGTACTCTCCAGCATATATTGTCATTACAAAAAGAGCAGGAGAGGGTTTGTATGTTACAGATGTACTTAGGAAACATAGTTTGGAACCCGCTGCAGCCAAAATGCTTTGTTATCATGCAAGTGGCTCAGAAATAATGGCAGCTAAATGCATTTCTCTGTGTGTCCTCCGAGTCTGCTTTCATATGGTCATACAGAATCACAGAAGGGTTTGGGTTTGAAGGGGCCTTAAAGATCATCTCATTCCAACCCACACCACCCTGCCGAGGCCTGGGACGCCTTCCCCTAGATGAGGTTACTCAGGGCCCCATCCAACCTGGCCTTGGTTGTTTTTCCTCTCAGGTAAGACAAATCTAATAGGTATATCAGTAAATCCATTCTCCCTGTTTTGACAATCCCCAGTAGCCCCCAAAGAAATAAATTCAGTGTTAAGAAACCTCAAGCTGAACTGCTTTTGCTGTTCATAGAAACAGCCAAAACATCTGAGCGGGACAACCTGGTGTGAACCTTTTGTGAACCTCATGTCAGCTCAGGGGGAACTGACAAAAAGGATAGTCAGATCAATTGCTTAAACCTTTCATTAAAAAGCCATTCAAGAGGAGTTAGTTCCTTATATCATTCATCTTGAATGAACTATGGTAAGCAGCGTGTTTCATTGAACACAGAAGGAATAAATGAAGGCAAGATTTTATTACGGTGAATTCCTGTGGGAGCAGTTTGTCCGGGAAGCTTACAGCTCCTCTGAGTCATTGTCAACGGTATCACTTTAGGGGAGATGAGATCAGCAGCATCTTTGCCTGATTGACTACTCTCCTGTGGGACCAGATGCCTGGGAGTTAGAGCAACATCAGAGTCAGGGGGCAGAAGATTGACATGGGTGTCTTTGAGAAAGCGGGGTGGCTTTTGTGACAGACCTGGATCACAGCTTGAGAGAGTTCATGGAGACGTAGGGAAGTAAAAAATGCTGCTCTTCATGTCTCCTGTGGAAGAAAGAAAACATGGAACAAAATGACCTAAATCAGTGTTGGATGAATTGTCATTACTCCCTGGGCTTGGGGAAAATAGATCATCCTAAAGACACTCACAGCTGCTTCTGCCACCCCGTATTTCTGCAAATCTCATGGCTTGCTCTGCAGCTCCTTGTCTTGAACTGTGGGTCTGCCAGAGAGCTATAAAGCTCTCTCCTGTTGTTTCCTTCAGCGCAGCTCCTTCCTTTAAATCTTGCAGCAGAAATACCATGCTTTGACAAATTCAGAGGTTTCTGTAGCTGTGATAAAAGTGGAAAGCTCAGTGATGCTCATTCTTCACTGCCTGTGTACTTTGTAAACCAGTTCTCGCTGAGAAAGGGAGATCAAAGTGGGTGCAGAATTTTAGAAAGGACAAGAAATGACAGTCCCTGGCTTTTATCTCTTTAAATGTTCTATCTGGAGCATTAAAAATATCAGTGTTCTGCTTCATGATTTTTCTTTTCCTCCTCACTTCCTAAGAAACCTGTTACAAATCTAACCAAGCCTTAAACGTATACACTGTCTTCCATAGCTTGTCCTTCAATATTTCAAACATTGCCAGAGGCAGTCAAACTCTGTTTTCTTCCAAAGGTTTTCAGGATCAGTATTACAGCTATTACAGAATAGCTGGTAAAGTAGAAAATACATTTGCTATTTTACCGTTTAATGTTTTATTTATTAAAGGCATCTGGCAGTGGCCTTAATAACGTGCCCCAACTTTTGGTCAGTCCTGAAGGGCTCAGGTAGCTGCACTAAATGATCATTGTGGGTGCCTTCCAAATGAAATATTCTTTCCTAATCTATTCTATTTTATTCTATTGTATTTTGTTATATTCTATATATTCTTACCCTCTACATTCTTACTGTATTTTTTGCTTTTTCACTTATGGGTTCCCCTGGCAGGGTTAGCAGATCAGCAGCAGAGCAAAAATTTCTTGGGCCAGAAAGTGTCTGTCTCAATAAGAAAACAAAATACATTTGAAATGACCTGAAGAATAATTTAGGGGAGGAGGGGAAAATGTTAGTCTGAAATCAGAAACAGATGGCAGCCAACAGTGGCTCTTTAATGGTTTTGTGGGGATGTGTGGTGGATTTGAACAATTCCTGGCTGGCTGTTGTTGCCCTCCAGTTAGAAGCAGTTTTAGTGTGAAACTTCAGGCAAGTGATTGCTTGCTCCTTTTCCTAGCTGGCTAAAATGAGAGAAGATATTTTGGTTTTCCTTGGTCTTGACAGTGGGCTGTGAAACATATCTTTTGACAAAACAAATTTGTAATGATTTTATTCACTGATCAATAGGCTTAGACAGAATGTAAGGATTTGCGTAAGAGAAGGAAGTGTGAGAACTCCTTGAGAATCCCTGTTCTATCCACAGCGCTTCAGCTACCAGAGAATCCCAGAATGGTTTGGTTTTGAAGGGACCATAAAGATCATCTCATTCCATCCCCTGCCATGGGCAGGGACACCTTCCACTGTCCCAGGGTGCTCCAAGCCCTGTCCAGCCTGGCCTTGGACACTGCCAGGGATCCAGGGGCAGCCACAGCTGCTCTGGGCTCCCTGGGCCGGGGCCTCGCCACCCTCACAGGGAAGAATTTCTTTCCAACATTTAATCCAAACCTAATCCCTTTCAGTTTAAAGCCATTCCCCCTTCTCCCCTCACTACATACCCTTATCAAAATATCTTTTAATACTTATTGTAAGCAAAATGCAGATATTTTACTGTTAAAAGCCACTAGCATTATACTGCAATAGCTTAAAATCAATAAAATGAACAGTTCTTTGTGAAAAAAATGAGCAGATAGACTGTTTTTTATTAATTTTCCCATAATGGACCTCACTTGCACATTTACGGTCGCTGTTCTCCAGCTTTGCTGGCTGTGTGCAGGTCCTACTATTCTGGTTCAAGCTGCTGCATGTCTGCATCTGTTGAGGAAAGAGCACAAACAAACCATGTCCTGTGTGTGAGTCAATGGTTCTCATCCAGTAGGAGCTCCTGGACATCAGACAAATATTGGAGGAAGAAAATTATATATATATGGATCATGGCTGATCCGTGTTTGCTTAGAAAATGAAATGCATGTGTTGATTTTGTTCAGATGGACATGCTAAATAAACAGGTTCCACCTCGTCTGGCTCCAGCTCCACACCTCAACGTGCAGAACCATTTTAGGGTACCTTTAGGGGTTCCCCAGCTTACCCTCTGCATGGGACTTGTTCTTGAAAAGGTGTAGCAGATTTAAGGACTGGGCTACAGCCAGGAGACCAACAAAGCCAGTTACAGCCAAAAAAGTATATTATCTTCCACAGGGGCCCAAAAGGCAGAGAAATGTACCAGAAACCACTGGGAACACGGGCAGATTTAGACAGTGTGCGGTTTATTGACCTCTAGGCAGTCTATGGACTGTGTGGCTTGCAGAATTCTAGGGAATGCCCTGAGATAATTGTGTGAATCCACTTTCTCATCAGAAGAGTTGCATTAGAATAAGAAGTAACTTTGTATGCCAGCTACATCCGCTTTTCTCCCAAAATTTCAGCTTTATTTTGACGGTGGCAGTCGTTCCAGAATGGAAGCTCCAGGGCTCCGATGCTGATAGAGACTCTTCTTCATATTCATGTTCATTCTACTCCCAAGTAGAACTCGATGAATAATGATCAGACAGATTAGCACTGTTCACATATTAAAATACAGATTTCTCTTTTTCCTTAGGTCATACCCAGTTACTTAAAGCCAGCCCTGTAGCAGAAAATTCTCTGTCCATTTGCAGGTTATTTTTTGATCCATGTGCATAGGTTTGAAAAACACCCTCAGAGCAGCTCCTTAAGCTGCATTTCTCAATCCTTTTTTCGTTTCCCTGGGGGGAAAAAAATGTTGTTCATTATAACACTGGGTTTTTTGATCAGCAAAATTATTGAAACACGGCACACAGCTTGAGGCTGGGAAGTGTTGGAGCGGTTTTTGTTTGGTTTTGTGCTGTTTCATGCTGGAAAACATTGCAGTCTGTATTTCTACAATATTTCTTCAGTCTGTTAGCATCGTGCCTTGTGCTGATGCTGTGTATTTAGGTAGATTCTGTGAAGGATGTCAGCAGTAATGACATACATAACGTCCACTGTTTATTCAGCATTACACATCCAATGTTGAATTACTGAGGCAGAATCTATTCCCATTGTTTAGTGTGCAGGTCATGTGTGTAGCAGTAAATCAAGCTTTAAAAAGTTAGAAAATCAACTGATACGAGGAATAAGAAAGACATAGATGTTCAAACCTGTCTCATAATCTTGGTTGTTTTTTATAACTATAATCTAACCACTTCAGGTTTGTCTTTGTTTTGATTTGGTTTTTTTTTCCCCAGATCATTGTTATGACTAATGTGCAGAAAATGGATGTTTAAGCAGAGCAACTGTACACCTCAAATAATTTTTTGAGCAACTCTTGATAGAAGTAAAATGTTGATTTCTAACGCTTAACTCGCTGAAATGCAATTTTCATAACAAGCTTTTTACAGGGTGTGTGTGATATATTTCCAGCTAATGAAAATGGTGGTGGTGTTTCCTTCCTGAGACATGCACTTAAATACATATAAAAGCTTCTAAAGTTTGCGATTTAGGAATAATACAAATATTTAGCAGCATCTTGCTCTGTTACCATTCACAGAATTGCTCCCCAAGTGCCAGCAGATGAATTGCCAGTACAGATGCGCCATCACCAGGAACGGCACCAGGTGTTACTGCAGGGATGGATATGAAACAAGCAGTGACGGGAGAAGCTGCACAGGTAAACAAGAAATTCAGTATAACATCAGCACCCAGGTGCCCTGATGGTTCCCTGCTGGCTCTCAGGGGCAGGGAGCAGGTCGACAACCAGGACAGCACCGTCGCCTCCTCACCCTTCTTCAAAGACGTTGATCAGGGACAAGTGTGTGCTTTTGGAGTGGGGAATGGGAAAGAGTGCCCCCAAAATGAGAGTCAGGACCTCCCTCCTGGCTCCTGGATGCTCCTGTGCCCCAGCAGAAGCTCTCCTGAAGTTACTGGAGGATCAGCTGGACTGGAGGAGCTCTGGAGCTACAGCTCAGTTGTGTGAGCCGCTCTCTCCCCACACCTCCCCACCAGGAGAGCCTGTGAAACTTGTAGTTTCACCTCACGGCCATAAAGTCACACCTAGATTAGAATTTGATAAATGAACCCTGCCAAGGTCATACAGCTTAGCTGGGAACGTTACTTTGGAGTAATTAACTGTAGACTGAAACTGTGGACTTAACTTGTAGACTGTTCTCTTCCATTTTTGAAATATATGACTTCTTAATTCTCTGTCCAAGTATTTGTTTCTGGCTTTATTTTTTCTCTATTAATAATTGTATTTGAGTTCTAAGGCCATATGGGTGTGCTCACTACCAATCATTCCTCTCTCCCACTAAACGTACTGAGCCAGATTCTTCATAAATGTAATTTATTATAAGTTCTTCCTCTCTATGGTTGTCATGTTTCATGATTAAAAATGTATCTCAGGAAATAATTTAAACAGTGGGTTTTTTAGAATGTCAATTTATTACTTAAACCCTCAACTGCTGTTAAATAGCATATCTTGATTTTATGGTATTATCCTTATACACCCTAGTTGAGAAAATTGTTCTTTATATTTTTTAGAGGAGTTTTTGGTGTTGGATGGTGGTTTAATGGAGAAGTGGTGACAGCTCATTTAAGGACCTGTAAGACATTGCCAGCATAAATAGGTTGAGAAGGATAATCAATTATTTCCTCTCCTGAAACGTTGCTCCATTCATCAACCCTGATAACTAGTGATCTCTAGTACTAACAAGGACCCAAATGTCTCCCTGACATGATGTAGACATAGGAGACTACTCGAAATAATGAAGGTTTTATCTTTCAAAATTAAGAGCTATTGAACTTGAAAACTCCTACCCTTCTTTTTGGCTACTCGAATGATTTCAACAGCCAACATCCCTGATAAATTCATGGCTTGAGAAGGGGAAAACATCAAGCCTTACACCAAAATGACTTCATGACTTAAACGTTTCTCTTCGAATTCTCAATTTTATTGAATTTATGTTTTTTTTACTAATCCTTAAACTAGATCTTGTTAATGTCCCTTTAGATCTGAATGAATGTGACACGTATGGAAGCTGCAGCCAGATGTGTGTGAATACAGACGGATCCTACACTTGCAGCTGTGTGGAGGGTTATGTGCTTCAGCCGGATAACAAATCCTGCAAGGCCAAAAATAGTAAGTTTTAACATATTTTTACCTTCCTGAAAATATGCTGTGGTTTGGTCCTAGAGGATTCGTGTGAAAAGACAGAGATGAGCCCAGGTGAGATGAACTCTCCTTCACTCTACTACAAAGAGCCACAAAACAACCTTAGAAAAAACTTTTCACTTATTAAGACAATGCTCCAAGGGAAATGTTAAAAGTTATTATCTGGGTATTATTAATTAAAGCAAAATACTCAGTTCAGCCAAGATTAGAGGATTTCTCAGCTTCCCTGTTCATAAATAAATCAAAGATTTTCCTCACACAAACAAAAAAGGCTGTTTACTCTGGGAAGACAATGGAGACAGGGGAAATGATCATGAGGTAATTGTACCCTTAGGATGAAAAAAGACATGAGATTGCTTTGTCCTTGCATTATCCCAAGAGGTGAATTTCCTGATATACATATTCACATGAGGCTCTTTGTTGCTTAGTGCATGTTTTCATTACTTATAGTGGGTTGGGTATTTGAGGAAATTATTCAATTGTGCTTAATGAGGCAATATAGTACACAGTGTTTTCTTATTCAACATAATGAATTAACAGTACTTTTATATTAAAAACTCAAAAAAGTTCCTTAAGGAATTCTTCAACATCCATAGTGCTGAAGCATATGCAGCTGAGTATGAAGTCATGTTCGTTGTATATATATTTTTAAGTCTTCCTTTTTGTAACTGTTTTGCCATCAGAAAATAGGAAGGTCTTGTGATGGTTTTAAGGCTTCCTCACCTAAAGAGCATTACTAAATGTATTCTTACTTGATCACCACTAGGAGATAAAGAGTATTCTCCCTCTTTTACTGTTTTTTCTTGATCCATACATGGACATTAAAAAAAAAAATAATCCACAGTGAAGTCTTGCAAGATAAGAAAGCCCATGCAAAGTAAAAATTGTTTATTATTCTTCTTTCTCCATTGCATGAAAATCAAGAATGCAATTCTAGATCAGGCAATCCTCATGGTGCCAGTACTGGGCTTGAGATGACCCTTTGAGTTTCCCTTTTTATACACAGAAAACTGGGTAACATCTGAGCACTGTAGAGAGCTGTTGGTGTCAAGATGAAACAAATCACATTAATAGGGAACTTCTCTGTATTTTTTACTACTTTATCATGTTTGTTTGATTGTAGTTTTCACATTTGTTGTTATTTTCAGAAAGGAATCACTTCTCATTAATCAGGGAAACCCCGGTAGGACAATACAAACTGGGATCATGGTGCTGCACAGAAATGAGTGTTACTGATTGTAAACATTGGGGTTTTTGTGTAAACACAAGGTAGCTTTGGATCAGAAGAACAGAATCCAAGCAAAAAAAAAGGTGTCTAAGGAAAAAAGAAACCCAGCGCTTAGAAAAATTATGAATTTTTGTCCTTAAAGAACCTAAAGCAAATAAGGATGGAAGAAGAGCAACCTCTCTGCTTTGTCTACATTTGGCAAAAGTCAAACAGATAAAGAAAATGAGCCGAGGAATATTCAGCTCTGTGTGCAAAAGCTGTGAGAGATCAGAAGCAGCACTAGAGGTGTCGCTTGGGCTTTCTGTAGAGCTTTCAGTGTTAATAACAGCAGATCTGCCACGAGCATGAATCCCCATCCATGCTGAGGTCCTGGATACGACACAATCCAAAACACCAACCCACCAGATCCCAGCTGCCTCTGGCAATAAACTGGGAACGTTCTGAACGCTGAGGAGCAGTGAGGTGCAGGAGGTGCTGGAGGCCTCAGAAGGTGCCGAGCAGGTGACACTTGTTGGTGTCTGGAGGAGCCCTGCCCGGTGCTGGGGACAGCGTGGTGACCCCATCAGCTCCTGTGTGGCCTCGGAGCCCGTCCCCTCTCAGCCAGCTCTGCACACGCAGGGTGGCACAATTAGCAGAGAACTTCTCAGAAGCTGCTCTTTGCTGCCCTTCAGGCAGCCAAGCGCTCGGCTGGGAAGGTGGGGAGGTCTCTCCCTCATTAAATTCTGCATTTTCTTCCTCAGCACAATTAAATAACCCTGGAGCTGAAAGCTTTTAGCTGCACATTCCCTTTGGGAAGGATGTTAAAATGGGTATTAAAACAGCTGGGGGCTCTCCGTGGGTTTTTTCCAGGCTTTTTAGCCATATTTTCTTTTTATGAATAAAGAAGCAGTTAATGATTTCTTCTGAGGTGAAAATGAAACAAAACACAGCTTTGCTGAACAGAGTTTTAGAACTTATTTGTTTACCAAGTTTTTATGCCTAAGTTGCAAGATCTGCATGTGATGAGAAGAGTATCTACGGAAATAAAATTACAGAATTGGGAATATCTAGCTGAAGAAAAGAAATTCATCTATTTTACAAAAGTTCCTGGTGTGTTTTGTCTCTCCAAAGCCAATCTAGAGAGAAATGCTATGTGGTAAGAAACATTTGTCATGTAGATAAAGTGGAATGAACTGATAATGACTAAAGTAAAAAATTTTTCTAGCATTTAGAGAAAAAAATCAGCCCTGTTAAACTGATTTGACAACACGATTTTCTTGTAAAATCTCACTGAACTAAGTTTTAAGACTTCAGAAATAAAACAATCCATTTGTGAGGTACATTATGGTTAAGCATCAAAAATAATGGTAAAATGAAATTGTGTTTCAGTATTTTTTCAGAGTATTATACAATACATACATTGGTGACAGCAGAGTCCTTATGATCTCCAATGCATACCCCAGGAAAAGGGGGTTTAAGCTGCTTGTAAACACTGAATTCTGGGGTTTAAGCCTTTCATATCATTGTGGTGGAAAAAACAGAAAATTCTGGCATTTCTGAGGTTTTTTTTCCAGATGAGAAGTAAGTCTGTTGGCAGTGCAAAACACCTTCATTTCTGATTTGTTGTGGCATCACTTATTGATCTGTATTTTAGACAAGATCAGGTAGGAGGGAAATACAAGTCTTTCATCTTTTCCACTACTCTATCTTAAACATAATTCAAAGGAGGATGCTTTCATTTTAGTCAAGAAGGATGACTCATAAAACTTCCCTGGATTAAAGAGCTGTTCACTTCTTATCTTTGCTATAAAATGAAAACAAGAAAAAAAAAAAAGGGAAAAAAAGGAAAAAAAAAAGAAAAACTTGTGAAAAAATAACTCACATGAAGTCCACTTGTTTGAAAAGCTGCTGTCAGCTCACTGTAACTCACCCTTAATCTGTCCACTAAACTTTTAAGCTTTGTAGAATCTGTTCTCAAGGAATAGACAAGCAGTTTTTGTGAGGGTGAAAACATGATTTCTTTAGTACATCCTGTTTTTCATCTGCATTATGCTATACAGTAAGTTGGTTTATATATCTGTGTAAGAAATTTTAATATTCTTGTACAGTTTTATCATTAATATATTATATTTTTCAAATTATGAAATCAGCCTTTATCTGAGCAACACTGAAGGAAGCAGGTAGTCTACCCTACCGTGAAAAACCATGATTAACTGCTTTAATCCATTGAATTTTTTAATGTATTTATGCTTTAAAAATATGATTTCAAGCCCAGTAATCTAGTTTCTGTGTTTTTAATGTCTAATGGTGCCTGCTGAGCAGAACCTCTTGGCAGTGCCACGAGTCCTTACGATACCTTTGTCCGCAGCCAGGTTCGATTACACCTGTTGCTCAAGAGGTTTGAAGCTAATTCCTTTGAAGAATTCCCTTATGTCTTAGACCCCAATACCGAAGTGCAGCCTTTCTCTGGAGTTTAGTGAGGTATTAAATCCTCGTTACAGTTTTCAATGGGGCGGTTCAAAGCAGTGAGAGGAGAGATACGGTTCTCTCTCACAGCCCTAAACCACCTGGTGGCTTTGGAACTGCAAACAGCTCCTGTGAGCTGCCTTCTCTTTGAGGCTTTGTATATTGCAGGCTGTGGAAATATCCGGCTTAACACAAAGTACAAGAGCAAAAATAATAATAAAGGTCTTTTCACACTGCTGGTAGTTGGGAAAAGAGTGATTGAATCCAGACGTAGGCAGTGGCATTATTTTGTGGAGAGAGAGAAGCTGTTGGATGTATAAATAAATCCTCAGACTCAGCAGGATGCAGATGGAAACACTCCTTTTGTACCAGTCTGGAAAGCCTGGGGTGAGTGGGTGATAGGGACAGAAGTTCTTAAGGCTGGCTTTCTTCTCTAGGGTAGCAAAAGTTGCTAAGAACCGGGGGAAAGAGATTTAAAGACAGTGACTGCAAATGGAGCTACCTGTCAGATTTCAAACAAAAATGGCTTAGCAAGAACCCCCCACTACTTTATCTTTTGGAAAGGAGAAAACAAACAAGACTAGGGAGCTTCACTCCTGGCTTACACCACAAGGGATTGTTTCACAAAGAAATTCCATCCCTGCAGTTCTTGGATATCTTCTGAAATTCAAAGAAAAATAATGCTTGGATCTGACTGATGGGTGAGTGGAAATGAATGTGAGGATGATGAGGACAGGCAGTAAGTTCCAAAAGTAGCACTACAGAAGTGTGGATTTACAAAAGTCCTTGTGGGATTTACTGGAGAGGGACAAGATGTGTAATGAGACAGAATATACATTATGGAATGAGAAAGAATAAGAAAAGAGTAAATGAAATCCATGTTAGAGAGAATACACACTTAAACCTTATACAAATGAATTTTTTTTTATGTGACAAAATCAAATTTACAAAAAAATATCAGCAAGAAAGATGTTTTAATAAAAGCAGATATTACCAAAGAACGGAACACCAACTGCTGTGGCTTTGAGCGAGACCACTGAGCACTGCACCCACTGAAGTATTCTCTTCTCTTTAATCAGACCTGCTGATGAAGTACCATTTGTCAAACCCTTTTATTTATGCCATTTTTTTTCACCATTTAGACATTTGGAATTGCTTAGTGAAAATTTGACAACTCCATTAGGTGGAATGTTGATTGAAAGCGCTACATGTCGATGCTGCGTTCAAACATTGATGCATTCCTTTGAAAACAAGCAGATTACGTTGGGGTGAGAGCTCCTGACTTGGCAACACAAATATTGTTCACATGTGCCTGGAACTGCAGCGTTTCTGTGCTTTGAGGTTTCACTGCACTGGATTTTTTGTTAGGTTGATTCTAATTTCTTTTAGCAGCACCCACTCTTCAGTTTTTGTCTTATTTATAAACTCTTATATGAAAAGTGTCTTATAATTTCATGTGTCCTCATGAGTTCTGCAGGTTTACCCAGCCTTCATTCTTTTTGAAATACCAGTAATCTGGGTAGAGATCATTTGCATAAGTTGTATTTCATTTTATGACTTAGGCATGAAAAATGTTGCAATAATGATACTTGGAATTAAACAGAGGCTGTGGGGCTGGGGTAATTAATTTTCTTTAATGATGTGAACCATTAGAACAGCAGGATAAAATAGACTTAATAATTTGGAATATATGATAGTTATGAAAATAAAAACCAAACCCAATTTATTACATATCTTAAAACAAACAGGTAAGAACATTAAAAACTTCATTAAAACCAAAAAGATAGATATGCTATGTACAGCCTGTTAATCCTTTAAACTCTCTTCACTTTGTTTCCAGAGCCTGCTGACAGACCTCCTCTTCTTCTGATTGCAAGCTCTGAAACAATTGAGGTTTTGCACCTCAACGGCAGCAGAATGTCTGCCCGGACCCCCGTGAAGGGATCTGCAGTAGTGACCCTGGACTACAGCTACAGAGAGGACAGCCTGTGCTGGATTGAGTCACGAGACCTCTCCAGTCAGCTGAAATGCTCCAAGATATCCAAAGCCGGGAAGTTGCCAGAGGAGTGGACAATAAACATTGCCCAGTACCTTCACAGTAAGTATTTGACAGTGTAGCAGAGCAGTGTTGTCTGTCCTGGCAAACAGGGGCCTGCAGAAGTGGTTTTGGGCTTGCAGTTGAAAAGTCTTGAGGCATTTGATATTGCAACTCATGCTGAAGCAGTTTTATGGGTTTTTCACTCATATATCCGGTCTGAGCTGCAGTATTTGTATCTATGCAGAGGTTTTTAAGATTTGCAGTTTTATAGACTAACTGTAATGTGTGGAAGTTACAAAACCAGCAGGGCAATGGAACAAGAAATGTAAAAACCTTCTTTTTCTCTGGCAAAATAGTGCTACACAGAGCTCGAGAGCCTTTCTTTGCTACTGGGACAACATTAACAATGAAATGGAATCATCCTTGGCACATCAACTATCATTGGTGTGTTAGTTCTTGAAAACACCAAAATATTTCCTGACTTACTGGAAGCAAACTGCTGCCTCTATGTTTTTTAATTAAGAATATAAACTTACAAACACCTAAAGTCATCACACTGGATTGTAAGTTTTCAATTCACCCAGCCATTGATATTTCGTTTTCCTTTTAGGAAGAGCAATCAAATTAACCACAGTCCTGGGCAAAACGTGTTTTGTATTGAACTCTGTGTGTGTATCTTCTGTCACTTGTTTTCACCGTCAGAGTGGTGAGCACTGTGGTTCGTGCACCTCCAGCCCTTCTCCTGCGTTCCTCTCGCTCTGTTCCCTGCATGGGAAGAGAATTGCTGATCCCTGTGCTGTCCAGATCTGTTTGCAAAATCAAGGCCCTGTGATGGGTTTGAAATGAATACACTGCCTGGGATTAATGAGCTGCTCATATTTCATGGTGCCAGCACACACCAGCCTGTGGTCTCTAATGTTCTTCTCAAACTTCATGGTAATCGTTCAGTGTTATTTAGATGAAGAATAATAATTCCCATGGACATGAACTGACTGCAGAGACTTGCTCCGACTTCTTCTTTGATTCTGATTTGGGAAACAGTGCTTAAGGACTAAAAAAAAAACTTTTCTGGGAGCTCTGGCTGACAAAATCCTGCAGATTTAGCTGTGGGAGTGTTTTTCCCAAGCACACACATCCACAGACACTTCTCGTGTTACTCAGTGGAGCAGCATCAATCCCCACAGTCTGGGCATGTCTCCTCAGAGGGAGAGGCAGCCTGAAACGTGCTTTTGTCCACCTAATTAGGATCTTCTAGACACCCCTGGAGTTGTTCCTGCCAGGACATGGCAGGAATCTCACGTTGCTGTACCTGGTATATTTGCCAGGTCATTTTGTGGCTGCTGCAAAAGTGAGTTTTAATTTAAAATTCTTCCTTTTCTTCCCTCCACCTTCTGTTACCCATCAGGTCATTTCTGCTTTTTCTCTTCGTCATACAGCACTACATCTGATGAGGCAAATTAATTAATTGTAGCTCTTTGTCAATGAAAATGTTTTCAAGTGTAATTGCGTTCTCTGCCAGCTCAAGCCAAATAAATGGTCATAACCGTGGGGTGAGTCACATAAAATCGTACATTCTGTTCTTCACAGGAACCTTTTTTTTTGGTGTTTGTGTGAAACTGGGGATTCCTAAAAGTACTAGGGGGAAAAAACAGGAAAAAAAATTCTTAGCAGTTTTTGTTGAATGTTTTTTGTTGTTTTTGGTGTTGGTTTGGTTTTTTGGTTTGTTTGTTTGTTTTTATCCCAATCTTCTAATCTGTTCTTTTTGTTAGTGGAAAAAAAATAAATCTGCATTTGACACAAAAAATGCTAGAGAAGTCAGTTATACAAAGTGATCGGGACTGCTTGAAGTGGATTTATTCAAAGTGTTTGCTTCACTGAAGGCAAGTAAGTCTTGTAGTTAGGAACAAAGAATATAGATCATCTTTAAAGATGAAAGTCTACGTCTAGGAAAGCAGGGACTATGAAAATGACTTCGTTTTCATGATGGGTCATACAGCACCAGCTGCAGGTACTGAACAGGAGCTTTGGATTCACAAAAGAAAGGAAATTGCAGTCCTTCAGTTTCTGTCGTTCTCCCCCGGCAGACAGCCCAGCCTGACTTCCCTTCGGTGCGCTGCGTCCCGGGTGGATGGAATCACATCCTCTGAAGCACAGGGCGACTTGGTCTGTGGCTGGTGCTCTGCAGAGGGGGGAAGGCTGAGTAGAGGCTGATCCTTCACTCGGGTGTTTTTTGCTCTGGGAGAAGAGGGTGCAACTCCAGAGATGCCCCCTTGTGCTTAGTAATTAGGCTAATTTCACTCTTTCAAGGTTTATTATCTCGGGGCTTGTTTGGTGGCTTTATCCCCGTCCATAAGGATAGCTTTCTGCCGGCACAGCAGCATCAGCACAGGCAGTTTTGTCTCAGCCAAGGTCAGGCATTGTCACCTTGTTTCATCTTTGTCTTTTTAAGACCTAGAAGTTTTTGGAAGGGAAGCTGGAAATTTTCCTCTTGGCAAGATTTATGCAGAGAGTACTGGAGCCAAGTAGGCTTTCAGGGATGATTCTCCTGTAAGGAAGGCTTGTGCAACCTCTGTCCATAGTAACAGAGATGCTCCTCGAAACCTCACAGCGAGCTCACAGCCCGCTTCAGTGAGTACAGAGAGATTTCAGGAACAATCATTTATTTAAACTGATATCTCTAGGCCCAGACTAACAAAAATTCTCTCTAATGGCACGAATATGGAAAACCTCTCAATTTTCTTCCCTTTCAAAGCCATGATGTGCGATCTTACATTAATGCTTTTGTGTGTGGGAGAGATGGCGAGAGCAGCATCTTCTGGGTGCAGGAATCTGCTTCTTCCTCATTTTAGGAGGCATTTTGTGTCTTCATCACTACAAGCAAAAAGCACCTTGCATGCTCTACAAACCAGCACCAGGCAGCACAGCCTGGGTTTTAACTGCTATTCTTCTGCAGAATATAACAAAATCTCTTCTGGGATGATGCTTCAGAGCATGATATTTTCTGCTTGGCTGACGTTTGACTCAGGTTTTCTTGGCACTCGGTTGTCTCAGCATACCACAACCAGTGCTGCAGTGCCTGTTTAGCTGAGCCACCTGTGCTCTGTGCCCACAGCCAGTCGATCACACCTCACCTGGGAAGGCACACCGGCTTTTCTCTTGGCAGCTGTGTTTGGACAGGAGTGCTCTGGATTCAAAGAAACATCTTGTTTCTTCTGTAGTAATTCAGTTTTTACCTGCCAAGGTTTGAAGCAGGGGGTGGGCGTGGAGGGGCTGGAATCTCTGGAGGGAGAGGGATTTGCCTCTCTGTTGTGGGACTCAGCACCTTCTACTTGGCCTCCTGGGCACAAGCCAGGCTGGCTTTTTGGATCTCCTGCTTTTTGGATGCGATTGCTGTGAAGAACATCAGACAGCGAGCCCAGAGGATTTGACTAGGATCCAAGAGTCTGCTTGGTTACATCACTGTTTCCTTCCCTGGTTTTGGTCCCCCTAATTGCTCCTCCACCTCCTGACCTAAATTACTTCTCAGGAGTGATTATCCACAACCACAAGTGCTGTGTTCAGAGCAGCTGCAGTCATTTCCCTTCAGTCATTGAAGGAAACACCCAGCACTGAGGATGGTGCTCCTGTCGGCAATTCCTGTGTCCATGAATATTCATGGGAAACCAGAGCAAAGTTTGGCTTACTCTGGAGGAGCAAAACTGTGAAGATCTGGGGGAAAGTGTTTATTCCTACATACAGTCTGCCCCGAACTTGCCTCCAGACATGCACTAAGAGCTGTCACACAGTTATAGAATGTGGGTTTGCTTTTTTCTCCAGTGGTAGACAGCCCATGTGCCTTGAAGGTGCACAGAAATGAGGAGGTTTCATGTCAAAGGTCATTTATACCTCACATGGTACTTTAGTGGTGTTTGGAGCACCTGATGCAGTCATAGGGGCCAGAATGGGCGGTGAGAAGAGTGTCCTAAATGGGTATCACAGAATACTTTTCCTGTGTGTGGCATCCACTGAGCACTTCTCAAGCCCTGGCTGATCTTGCATTGCCGTCCTTGCATTCTGGAAAGACTGGAAAAATGCTGGTTTTGGGATAATGAACTAATGATTGGGATTGGGATTCATTGGGCTAATGAATTACTTTGTCCAAAGGTGGGCTTTCTGGTTTTTTGGCTTAGGTTTTTTATTTTTTTAATAGTGTCAATATCTCATTCTCAAGTGCTCTAGACAGAACCATCAGTAAACATACAAAACTAGGAGAATTTTCTCATTAACTGAATGTTTATTCAACTTGAATTTTCCATCTCCTTTCACTGTCAAGTCATTCAGTCTCTTAAGGTCCTGCAGTTCTTCAAAACAGACCATCCTCTTTTTCCTCTCTTCTAGAAATCTGATTTTTATTGGACCTCATCACCTTGTTATTCCCATCATCTTCCAGCTGGCTTGTGAATGCAATCTCACACAGGTTCCAGCACAGGCTGCTGCTGTGGAACTCAGTGATCCACTTGGGTCATCCTTGGTCCATCACTGTCCTGTATGTCAGGCTACCTCTTTCCCAAGTCTTCCTCATGTCTTCCTCAGTGTCTGTTGGGATTTTCATGTTTCCCTGTTCACATTTTGGTTTAATTTCCATGTGCTTTTAGATATTTTAGGCTCAAGTCCAAATTTTTTTTGGATGTTCATGCTCCATGATACGGGATATGCTTTCTTTGCAACTGCCCATACTTTTATTCCTCATTCTGGTATCCCTGAACTTAGAACTCTTGGTCCAGTATTTGACACAGCCTCATTAAGGTGCTTTCCTAGTGCATTATGGACTTTTATTTAGTGCAGGAAATGGTGCTATCTGATGATTGTCCTTTTTCAGAGAGTTTTTCTGTGCCCTGTAATGACAAGACTCCTTTGGAGACTTAGGCCTGCACAGAAACTTCCTTTCATCAGTGTGCTCCTCTCTTCAGCTCCAGGCCAGTCTTTGCTGATTCCTGGTTCTGCCCAGCCCTTCTCATGGTTATCAGGGTCACTGGAAGGATCAGAGTAGTTCATTTCTCTTCATTCAACCTTTCTGTTCCAACAGGCATGATCAGCTGGGTCTTATCCTTTGACTGTGGTGTGTTATGCAAATTCCTTATCTTTTTTAGATTAATAATATTCATGTAATCAGGTCTATATCTCAATTTTGATGGTGTTTGCACAAAAGTTAAGATATAATCTTAGCTAAGAAAATCCTGAGAGGGCCTTGCCTCTATTAGGGGGTTCTAAATATCAGCTGTGAATGATCTGTCTGCTTTTGGTGCATCTTTTGGGTACAGACTGTTCCATCTGGCTCGGGAATTGTTCTACTGGTTTGAGTGTTGTCACCATAACATTGCGATGTGTCACTTTGAGGCACAAGCTTCCATGGCAGAGAGCCTGAATTGGTAACATTTCCCTCCCAGGTTAGGTTATCTGCACTTAATCCTTTTTGACGCCAGAGCTGCTCATTAACTGCTTGTTGATTGCCACAAATGGATTTTTTTAGCTGTTCAAAGATGTGATGCTGTTATTTTTCAAGCTTTGTTACTCATCCAGCTTCCACAATTGATCTTGCATTGACACTGGTCAAAACCCTGTGTCTGTCTTCTGCTCTTAGCAAAGCTGGCGTGCTGTCTGGTTTGTTTTAATTTACTTTTCAGTAGTTGTGCCCTGGACAGTTAAATCTCAGATTGAGTACAGGAAATAAAAAGTCTTATCTCAACAGCATTTTTCTGTGCAAAATTTTGATTGCTTTTGGTTTGGTTTGGTTTGTTTTGGTTTGGATTTTTTTTTTCCCTTTTCTAAACTCCCAGGCTCTGCCTGGAACAGTCTCCTGAGTGCTGTCTCTGCAAAGAGACAAAAATTATCAGTGTTGAATTGTCATATTCCCTTTTCCCTGTTTTATCAGCTTCCTGGCTCACCATTTCTGGACTTCCCTCTTAATTTGCTTCATTGTTGTCCTAAAGTGGGACATGACTGGATCTTTTTATGTCTTCCTTACAGCCCAACCCATCCTGGGTAGAAAAGCTCTTGCACCAGAGAGGAAATCCAAGAGCAAGCAAGCAAACTCCCACAGCAGCAGAAGGGTTTTGTAAGGAAAAAAGGACTTTTTTGTCATAGTATCAATTACCACGTAAATTTATCTTTATCAGTCAGAATGCTGAGGGGCTCTTTGTCCCTGTCAAATTGAATTATTATGCTGCTTGTAAAACAGTAATATTTTGATTTTTTTAACAAGGTTTTGAAGATGGAATAAAATAATTGCGGGGGTTATAGAGATGTAATGCATAGATAACTAGATTTCTGCTAATGTAAATCACACAGTTTTGTAGCGAATATTTTACAAAAGAATTTGTATCCTCGGATACAACAATAATGAAACATTGGTTAAAAACCCCCAAAACTCACAAGTTTGTTTTTTTTTTTCCTGAAATGAGGAATTAAGCATTGCATGTTTTATGGGATTAGACTCACATTTTTCCATAAAGCTTTGACATCCATATGCACCATGTTGGTTTCGTTTTGGTTTTCACTTGGTAGCCACTGGAACTATTCTTGGAACTATTCCACATTTTCTCGGTATTTACAGGGGCTTGTCTTCTGCCTTTCTTCCAAGGAAAAGAGAGAGGAGATATATAGGAGACAAACAGTTGTCACCTCATTTCAGTAAAGTTCCCAATGAGCTTGAGGCTTCAGGTGCACTCCTAGAAACTTTCTTTATTGGTATTAAAATATTTCATATTTCAGTATATTTCAATATGCTAATTACATATGCATAACTTTTTTTGCTTTCCACTGGAACTTTATTATTGTGTATTTAAATTTCACATTGGTTATGATTTAGCCAGTGGTTGTCTCCTTGAGTGGTAAAATCTCTTTGTAAATGTCTCTCACATACAATGCTGAACAAGTTTGCTTCATTTAGACTAAATGACAGCAATTTTGCCACACTTCCAGATACTTATTTATTAATGCAAATATTTAATTCAGACTTCATTAAAAACCCAAAGCACTTCACTAAAGTAAACTGAAGTCAAGAATTGCTTTTTTGTTTGGTTTTTTTTGTTTCATAATACACTTTGGATTGTGTCATTAAATGAGTTCTTCTACCTCCTAAAGATTCTTCCTGAGGCACAGATCAACATTGCAGAAAACTTTAAAAAGTCTGTGTCTTCTTTGAAAGTGCTTTTGCCTTTATAGGAGCAAAGGGGACATAAAAACTATAAACTCCAAAATACGGTTTGTTTACATCCAACATCATAACTGGGACCATGTTTAGATATAAAAAACGAAGCACTGGAGCAATTACAGACCAAAGTCCATCCCAGACAGAGGTTTCTCAGCAGCTAAAGCCACGAGGGAACGCTATTTTGTTAGCAATGAGCCTGAGCAGTGTCAGGAATTCTCTGTGCTGTCAGTGCTACCCAGAGATCTGAGTCTGCAGGGAAGTGACCCACAGGGAACAGCACGACTGAACCACACGTTCCACCTGCCGTGTATCTTGGGGAAGCGGCAGGAAAAGAAAAAAAGATGTGTTTCCATGTCTTATGCAATGAAAGGAGTCATAGACTAAAATCACAAATATCGCGACTCCTGATCAAACTTGTGGCCTCTGGTAATCGCTGAGCTGTGCAACTCAGGTTTTCATCTGATGCTTTGTTCTGCTGCCGGGAAAAGGGTAAATAGAGAGCATGCTTTCCAGAAATGAATGATAATGAATAGTTGCACTGATGGAAATAAATCTGAAATCAGAAGCTACGTGTGTGATCAAATTAAAGCCAGTTGCTGTAGCACCTTAAGCTCTTGCCTAATCTGCTTTCTGTACTCACAGTAGCCTGGGTACTTCTGTGCAGGGCTGGAGTCTGTGGCAGACACACACCAGAAGGTTTGTGTGTGCCACAATAAATAAAGGACTTGTTCTTTCCTTATCACTTTATCAGGAGCCCTTACTAAAAGATGAATTGCGTGTTTTTGCAAAGTTGTGATTATTATTTAGATTGTGATGGACATGACAAATTAAAACCACCATCTGATTTGGGGATTTAATATAGTATCACTTTCTTCAGTTGTTAACTTCTTTGACTGGCAGAAGCAAGGACTAGCTTAACAAGTATTGTCTCCAGTCCATGGAAATATTGGTTTTGTTCTCAATACACAAAACTGTGGATTTCTACTTAGAATGAAGCAAATTTGATTGAGAACTTTCTTGTGACTTCAGCTTTGGAGTAGAACTTGAAATGCTGAAAACCTTATGGATTGTGTCAGCATCATGAAATAAACAAAACGTAAGAACAAATTTCCTCCTTTTCACTATTTGTCAGTTGAGTTGAATAAAATAAAATCTTGTGTTTGCTTGCACATTTTTAATAGTTGAGTGAAGCACTTCTCTAAAACTGATAAATTACATGCAACAAGTGTTTTAACCGGAGTAGATCACTTTTGCCAGAGTCAGACTTAAATTTCCTTTGTTCTGGGAAAAAAGTGTTGGAACCATTGTGAACAGTTAAATGAGAAGGACAGGATATGCAAGGGGTCAGTTTGCTTGCATGAAACTGATGCCTGGAGTTTTCTCAGCATGTCACCCAGCAGCTGCCACTCGATGTGCTGGGCCTGGCATTCACCGTGACAGTTCTGAGCTGGGGACGAAGTTTGGGTTCTCTGTGCATGTGTAATTCCATAACATTTCTGTCACACTGTGTTAGCAAAAATAATGAGCTGACTGAGGAGGCTGTGGGGGTCTGTGCCACAGTTGGCAGCTCAAGGCACCCTTGCTCTTGTTGGCACTTTTGGACTTGACTTGAATGTCATTTAATGCTATTTTACTTAAATGTATGATCCCATTTTTTCATCTGGGGGAGTTTTTGTTATATTGATATATAAGGAGATAAGTATAATGCGTTTTAAAAGATTAGTGCCTTTTCTCTTAGTGCCTTTTCTCTTCTAGTTGTGCCTATAGTGACAATACATGTTTTCCTTTGAAGACTCTTTGGAGAATATATTGTTTAGTCATTCAGTCTGTACAACTGGTTGCACAATTCAGATTTGTTTTAAACAGTCATAACCACTGCATTACCTTCAGAAACAAACCCACTGGGAAAAGGCAACTCGAGTAACATGAAGTAATGAGAAAAAATATATTTTATGGCAGTCTGTGAATGCACTGTGATCCATGTTCTGCAGAGCAGAGCTGCTGCTGGCTGCAGGGACCTGCGTCTGAGGAGCACCTGGAGCTCAGGGTTACACCATGTCCTGTGCTGCCTTTGGGATTGCTCAGCACAGAGCTGATTTCACATCAGGGTTGGCAAAGTTTTTATAGGCAGAAATTATTGCTAGGAGGAAGACAAGGGGACCTGGAGTTTGAATATGCAGGGCATATTCATGTCTCTCCTCTGCACTTCACTGCAGGGGTTGGGACAATTTCTTAGTACTATTTACATGACAGGAGAGCTGATTTGGGAAGAAAGGCAATATGCTGGTAATCAGGAGACCAGTGTTCTTCCTGGATGTACAGGATGACATTTCCCCTCTAAATAGAGAATAGCAGATGCTGACATTTAACACCTGAAACGTTGAAATGAAGGGGAATACGAAGGCAGGAGTGGTTGGCACAAGGTACCTGGGACTTCTGTGGTTGTGGAGAGGTGGGGTTATGGGCTCACATCTTCCTGGAGTGGCCGGTTTTGGGAAGGACTGGAAGCTGCCTGAAAGCAAAGGTCGGGTTCTGCAAATATAAGAACGTTGAGTTTGTGCCATATTTCTGGAAGCACCAGCCAGCTGAGTGATTTATGAGACTTTTAATGGGATCTATGGTGCTATTCTGGTTAAAGATCATGCTCAGGTAGACCAAGAGCAGCACTGTTGTGATGATGAGAGAAATAAATAAACAACAACAAAAAAGCAGTGTCCTGATGTCTCGTTGAAAATGGATAGGAAAATAATTTATGTATAAATTGAAAGCCATGTTTTATTTTTATTTCTTGCATTACTGGAAATAAGTTAGCAAGGAATTTTTATTTATTTTTTTAAGTGCAGTAACAATGTCGATATTTTAAGTCTGGGCAGTTGTCCGCTTTGTTGGTCAGGTCGCATATAATGAATAACAGTCTTCTCCACAGAGGTTACTATTTTGATATTAAAAATATGTAATAAATGGCTGAAGAAAAAAAAAGGACAGAGAGGGAGGATGAGGCAGTGTTTACGTGGGATGCATTTGTTATTGTCTCTTGGCAGCATTAGTGGACAGGAAGGGTTTTAAAAGGATTTTATTTGTTTGTTTTGCTCAAACGACTTTTGTAGGTGCTGCGCAGTGGTTTCAGGATCTTGCAGAAGTGCCAGCCTGCTGATGGCATGGTATGGTGATCCCTCTGATAGGGGGAAGGGAAAAGATGAAGAGAAAACCTTAATGTCCTTAATATGAGAAGCAAGTTCTTTGTCTTTCCTTAGCCACTCTAAGAAAGAGGCTACTTCATCTAGTAAAGTACATTATAGGGTTTTGTTCCGGAATGTTATGTGAAGAAATCAGGTATATGTTTGCTAACTGTGCAGGTCATATTTTTTATTATTGAGAATATTTTTAGATTTTCTAGTATTGTCTAAGTTGTAATTCTCAAGCTGGATTTAAAATGGACTCCATATGCAGATTTTAATTGTATTAAAAGCGAGTTCATTTCATTTTAGCAATGTTAGCGGCTTTTTTTGGGGGGGTTGGGTTTTTTGGTTTTTTTGTTTGTTTGTTTTTTGTTTTTTGTGGGTTTTTTGGTTTGTGGTTTTTTGGGGTTTTTTTGAAAGTGTGATGTCTTCTCCTTTTCCCCTAATACATTTGAGATGAAGACAAAGACATTCATGCCCAATATAGATATGTCTGTATAACAAAATTAAATTCTCTACGGTCAGTATTACCTTCTGATTAAAATGGAGTGTAATAATGTCCTTTGGGATTGATTTATAGCAGTGGGTCAGGGCATGTCCTGCATTTCATATTGTCCAGACCATACATCACTAACAGCAAATAGAGCAGGCTCCAAATGAAATTATCCTACAAAATTCTGACCTGCATTGTACCTGCAAGAATCTGGGTCCTGTGAATGAGTGTTCTCTGACATATGTTGCCTTCTACCAAAAATGTGCAGTGTGAATTTCCTTTGTTGCCTAACCCATTCTTTAAGAGTTGTCAGAGATAATTCACTTCTAAATTATGCCCCCAAAAGCATTTCTTAAAGAACCATTGCTTACTTCTGGTATTAAACTGTCCAAACTCTCTCTGGAAGTCATTTCCCTTAAATACTTTGCATTGTGAAAGTCACTCCTATATTTACTGGCCTCTCTTTACATTGTAATAATCTACTGCTTAGCATGTCTGTGTAAAAATGTTTAAGTGGCTTTATTATTGAGTGATGATGGTTTGTGGGGTTCATAACCCCTTCAGGGGGCAGTCCTAGGGAGGTGGAAGGTGGTGGATTTCTGGCTTTGCTGGAAGGTGGTTGAAGGAAAGGAATGTCCCAGCCTGGTGCAGCCACTCCATGTCCCCCCAGCCGCTCTCCGAGGCCACGTGCTTGATGGGACGCCTGTTGCAGCTGAATTATGCTTTAATTTTAACAGTGGGTGACTTAACTGCTCTGAAGTAAATAACTGGGTTTGATTTACAGCCTCACTAGATTTATAAGAAGCTTTTGAGTGTGCAGCTAAAAAGGAAAAAAAATCAGACTGTTATAGCTATGTACCCCTATAAATCTGTCTTTATTGTTCAGCATGAACACGGGCCACTGGGACGCCATTACAGGCTTGCAATCACTGGGCAATGTGTTTGAGACTCAGTAATGCAGAAATTAGGAATGTTATGGTTTTCAGCTGTTCTTACTTATTTCTGACATGAGACTGATGTCAGAAAATTCGCACTATAAAAATCCTAACTGTCAGGATTAAAAGATAGGGCCACTCACAATGCCCTTAATTAATTGTTTCTCACTTTTTCCTTGCTCTTTTAATGCTCTGGCATCACAGCCAGCACTGTACACCCAGTAACAGAAATTTCATTCATCTTACTCATTCCAGAAACTTGAAGCATTTCCTGATAAAATCATTCTGCAACAAAAGTGAAAGAAGAAATATGCTTAAGAATTTAGGACCAATTTCTGCTGCGCTGCTGTAAAATTCCTGGGAAGGACACAAACATACCAGGGGCATCATCACCTCTCCTCCGAGTGCTCTGTAGAGGAATTCGTTAGAAGAGGAAGATATGATTCTTGTTGTATTTTTAGTATTGTTTTATTGGATTCCCAATAGGAGGAGGAGGAGGAGGTTTGTTGTTAAACCCACACTTTCACATTTCTCTCTCAGTACCTGCTCGATACTCAACCTCAGCCGCTGTAGAATCACAGAATGGTTTGGGTTGAGAGAGACCTCTAAGATCATCTCATTCCTCTGCCATTCCGCTATCCCAGGCTGCTCCAAGCCTGTCCAGCCTGGCCTTGGACACTCCCAGGGATGGGGCAGCCACAGCCCATTCCAGTTCCTCTACAAATGCCCAGATTTGTTCTCCTCTGTACCTGGTTGGAAGCTGAATGCCTAAAACTCGGAGTATCTGAATCGACCACATCTCTGAGAGACTTTGTGTCTTTCTGAGCTATCAGGATGCTTTCATTAAGTATTCATAATATTTAGATTATTCTTATATTTTTGAGAATTCTTTAGCTTGGGGAAACCACTATTGTCTCAGTATTCACATTTATAGGTTTTTAATGCAGTATATTATGCTCTAGGGTTGAATGAAAGCCAACAATATTTTTTGTCAGTAGCCAGATTGATTGAAATTTAAATTATTTTACTCCGCAAAGAAAAGGAAAACCTTTCTCTTCCTTTTAGGAACTTGAAGTCTGGATGCTTTAAAGTGCTTATTTAAATTTAGTATATTTTAGGTTCTGCATTGTGCTTCCGACAAAGACTCAGTGAAGGCTGATTTAACTCAGAGGAATCAGATGTTTGAGGATGAGTCATTTGAAAAAGATGGATGGATATTTTTCACTTAGTTTTTCATTTTTCAATTTATGTATTAATCACTCCGGACATGGCTGTTAAAAGCTGAGACACCAGCGTGTCTGACTTACTGAACAGTGACATCTTTAATAAAAATCACATTTTTTAAGTGGCATTGACGACAGAATTATGGCAAATTCTTCGTAGTAGAAGGGGCACAGAAACAATCCATTCCAGCTTCCCTTTCCCAAGCCACGGTGTCAGTACAAGGCTGTTTGGGCTGCAAATTGGGATTTGTTTGGCACAGCAAAGGCAGTGCTGCTGCAAGATTTCACAGCTTGTCATTTATGTGTTTTAACACTTCTTACCTGCTCTCACCATCACTGGCTGTTGGAGGAAAAAAAAAAGACTTGGAGCTCCTTGTCTTGTTCCAAACTTGGTTTTCTACTCAGTTGAGGCAAAAAGTCCATCCCCAAGGGTCTTTCTGCTGTTCATTGCAATAAAAATTATTTGTTCCTTTATAAATACATAATTTTATCTCTTTTTTACTTTCTAACTAGATAATAAATTAAACTAGGTAAGTCCGGCCGTGCCAGTTTGGACATTGCATTCAGAAGGGAGATGTATGTGTTACAGAAGAAAAGGAAGTAATTTAAAATAATCAAAATAATTCTTCCTTTAAGATCAATATTTGCAACAGAAAAAAACGCAATGAACAACCCAGCATTTTTGTGTCCAAAAAAGAGATTGTTTTAAGCACTTTCAAATATATATTTTACAAATATATATTAATGTGAGGAAAATCTAAACATGGAATCAATACTGATTTATGTGTGCATATATGATAAGGTCCTCATTGCATTAATGTCCAGAATAAGGAAAAATTTAATATATAAGGCAGTAGAGGTTAAGTTCTTTCTCTTAAAATGGTGAGTGTCTGTCTCTTTCATTATTGACAAGAAGCATATGGAGAGTTCAAGGAATATTTTTAATTTTAATTTTATTTCATCCAATATCATATCCCAGTTCACTCAGAAGTTTCTCAAAACCACTCCAGCAACTCAGGAATTCCACTGAGTAGTTTGCTCAGATCAGTTCTTACATTAAAAATAAGGAATGTTTATAGTGAAGCTTTTAACAGGAAAAAGCTTCCTAATTTTTCTTTCCACATCTGGGAGCAATGGAATCTGTTAATACTGATTTTAATAGACAGTCCATGGGCAGAATCCTTGATTACAGCAGTGACACAAATACGAGAATATGTCACTATTTTTCCCTCTCTTCTGCTGAAGATCTGAAGTCTTGTGCAAGTCTTGATTTGAAATGGAAATAAATGTAGTAATCCATACGGTACAAGAGATATGTTGGGAAATCAAAGTGAGAGAAGACAGCCATTCTATTTTTCTCTGATTTCCATAAACTATGGCTTGGCCATAAGACATATATTTCCAGGACCCTTTGAAGATTTAGCCACCCTCATATGAAATTATTATTTTCTCTCAAGGTCTAATAATGTCTGTGTGTTTAAAAGAAATAGGAAAAGTTTACTTCCAGACACAGTTTTGCTGTGCCCACGGTCTACATAATGTCATTAAGTGGAGCAGAATTTAACCTATATGCTGTCTTAACTATTCTTTAAGAAGTCCTTAAGAGGAAATCCTAGTTTTTTAGAAAGTAATAAAGGAAAGATGATCACATTTGGCAGAAGTGCTCCAAGGAAACTGTTATGAATATAGGAAAAGCCCTCAGAACTGTATAGGAGATTGCTCAGAATAAATATGTGTGTTTTCAAGGGGAAACATTTCTTTTTGGAGACTTCTGAAACCGTGTGAATGAAAGAGAAAAAAGATTCATTACTTTAAAGATGTGAGTGGACCAGACATCTGCACATAGTGGGGCTTATATATGAATCCAGAAATAGGCATGAAATGAATTCAGTAAGTTCCAGAGTACAAGAAGTTATATATATATATATTTTAAAAGTCTCCAGTTCCACCACAGCCTTATCTCTGTGGCTTGCAGTGCATGCAGCTCGTGTGATAACTGGAGAGCCATTCACAGCAGCTTCCCGCAGAGCTGCTACCAAACCACAGAGATTGAAACGGGATTCACAAAACCCATTAGCTGCTCACTGAGGGGATTTCTCGCGGAGAATTTGATTTGGTGGGGAAACGGACTTGGGCAATTCTTTATCAACTTCTCTTGTGGTGGATGTGAAGGTGGATGTGTCCAGCACAGAGGGCATGGAACAGAGACAAAGCCCAAAGTAGATCAGAGGTGCCTACAGCACACAAAGGCCACTGTGTGCTCAGTGTCCAGGTTAACAGCTAGTGACAGTGACGGCCTGGTTTTGAGGGAAGTGTTGTTTGCATGGCAGGACATCTCTCTGAGGAAGTCTATTCTTCTGAAGAAGAAAATGACTATGAATTACTATGTTGCTTTTTCTGGAAACTCTATGATAACATAAAGTCTTGAAACGCGTTGTGCTCTGTAAGGAACATCTTTCCATGCAGTTGGAATGAGCCTAAACTTCTCCAGTAGCCTGGGCTGCTGGGAGCTCCATTCCCTTCCCAAAGGCATCCTGCTGGGGAAGGGAAATTGGGTAAATAAGTATTAAGAGCTACCAGTGCTGTTTGACACAAAGGTTTATGGTGTGCTATTGCTTCTGGATGTCTCCCTTTCCCTGGAATGCTGAGCTCACTTTTAACTAGCTAATGCAAATCGTTATCCCTAATATGATCTTAAATGAATTATTCTTGGTTTCCATTAAAAAAACCCTGTTTGGTGCGATTTCTTGTGATATGCTACCAAAAACCTAAGGAGAGAACAGAGCAAACATTTTGTAACTGTGAGTACTGTTACATTAACAAATCCAATAACCTGTGTGTGATGTGCCTTTCACGTATATATCACATTTATCTAAAAATAGGTACATTTTTCACACAATAGGAAGAAAAACATACCCTCCTCCAACAGGCTGCTACTTAACCTTGTTCCTTTTCATCCACTTCCCAGTGTACAGCAATCGTCTAGAGCTCTCATTGCAGGGATTTAATTACTAGTTTTATTTCTACGAATGTTTGAAATTGGATCCCTTTTGTACCTTGCATCCTGTATAAATGATGTTTTCTGAAATGCTTCTATTACACGGAAGAGTATCTGCAGTTTTCAAAAGTCTCCCTGAATCAGTAAACCATACATTTTTCATTCCATGAATCCAGCTTCAGAAAATGGCAAGCAGACACACTGAAAATGCTTGAACTGTTACTGATTTCCAGAGGCACAGAATTTTCCTCTGGTATTTTTAAAAGCATGGCCTATATTTTTCTTGAAAAAGGGGAAGAAAAAAAGAAGTGTATTTTTCCTATTGTCTAAAATATATCAGTGCTCACAAATCTCACAGTGCATCTGACATTGGCCTCCTCTGGAGTTTGGATATTGGGCTAAATTGAGCATTTCTTTATTCTGGCTCAGCAGATCTTTGTAATAGGACCTATCAGGCACAATATTCACTTTGAATTAAAAGGGAAATGAGTAGTGGAAGGGCAGGAATGAGAGAGGCAGAAGACAGCAGTGAACTGTGTAATGGGATGGCTGAGGTGGGATAGAGTTGGTGTTCCTGGTATTTCATTGAGTAAATCCTGTTTAAGTTACCTGCACTTTGAAGGACAACAAATGAGCCTCCACAAGGCTCACAAGCCCTGAGTTATCATCAAAAACAACACAATTTTTGCTCAGTCATGTTTACTTATTGCTCTCCAGTACAGCAGGGATGTGATGGCGGCAGCAGTTTTGTACTGGATTGTGGAAAGCAAACCTAAAAATCCCACATCTGAAGGATGATAAACATACAGACAACTGAAAATAAAAAGGAAAAAAAAGCTGCTATGAGAAATTATATTGTATCACATCTGCCTTCTCTCACCATGACAGAATCTCAGCTTATGTTAGCACTATTTTGAAACCACTGTGATGTAATAAATGTATATTATTTTTCTTAAAATCAAAAATCTTTAATAGTGGACATTGAAAACATTTAACAGGAAATATTTTTCTAATAATTTAGTTACTCTTAATTTAAGAATAACTGAGCCTTACAGAGTGTTATCAAAACAGTACTGTCAACAAGAAGAGGAAGAAAAGAAATATTAGTTAAATGAAATTGATAAAGTGATGTTCTTTGCACTTCTCTTTTGCTTACTGTAACTGTAAGACTGTGTATGGACAGGTCAGTTGACTTATAAGAAAAATGCAGGATTTTATAAGGCATTTACAGAAAGTGGTTCCAGGATCCCACGAGGAAAAGAAATGAGTGAGCAGATGTGTTAGGGGGCTGCAAAGCTGCCACAGTGTCCTGAGAAGGAAAACTTGGTCGTTAATAAATGTCTCTGTATTATCACACAGACAGTTACTTCAACGCTACTTCTTGTGGCAATTATCAAAAATCTGGCTGCACCCAGAACTGCAAGAAAAAAGTGTTTGAAATGAAAATGAATGCATGCACACCGTGGGTTTAGACATGCATATCATATTTTTTTTTTTTTATTTCCGTGAAGTATTTCTGGTCTGCTTTTAGTCCCCTTCAAATATAACCAACAAACTCTTTTAACCTTTGCCAGTGTTCCATCCCCACGGTGTAGCAGACATCCTAGAACATTAAATTCAGAATCTGAGCGTCTTCAGAGCTGCCTTCTGCCAGCAATCTGGTACCATCAGTTTCAGCCCTTTCACAGGTGCACCATCACTCAGTGGTGTTGCTTCTGAGGATACCATAAAAAAACCCACCATGACAGACTTAAAAATGTTGAAGAGAGCTCCAAACAAAAGTGTGTCTTTCACACCACTGAGGTTGCAATCAGATGTCTGTACTTAAACAGGAAAAATTCTCCCCCACCACTGTTTGTGTATTGAGAATTGGATTCCTTATTAGAAACCATATAATGGATGTAAAGCAGCTGGAGCTCTTTAAGTGAGTGGAGCATCTGCTGGCAGAGCAGCCAGCAGCCGCTTACTGGGATTGAAACTGCACTCCTGAGCTTCTCTTTCTTTCTTTTCTTTTTTTTTTGGCAGATGTGCAGCAAATAGCAATCGACTGGATCACGGGGAATTTTTACTTTGTGGATCACGTCAGTGACAGGATCTTTGTTTGCAGCCAGAACGGGTCAGTGTGTGTGACCCTCATCGAGCTGGACCTTAACAACCCCAAGGCCATAGCTGTTGACCCAACATCAGGGTAAGGTTATTTCTTTGCATTAGGATTTATTTTACATGAGGCACACTTGTCTGTGACTGCACATGATAAATGTTCCGTGCAGGTGTTTTAAAATCTATTTTTTCTTTGCTGTATTGAGCTACTTGCATGGTTGCTATAATAAAGCAATAACGTGTAATGAACTTGGAGCACATAGTTAGCTGTGTTAATTGCAATATTAATTGCAGCATGTGCCTTGTAACTTCTCAAAATGGAATCAAAACTGAAAAAGCAATTTAATCCCTACTTGTCGCAACATTTGCTTTTGCGATTGCTTTTCTGTAAGTTGTGTTTCTAACTAGAGTATGTGGAAAAGGACTTTTTGAAGGATTTTTATGCTATATCCCCTCATTTACAGGAATATTGGAAATGAGTTTAACAAGTTTATTTACACAAAAAAGTGGAAGAATTTTTACTGTGCTTTAGAGGGTCAGCTATAATGGTGAAATTACGTTGTATTTGCTTTTTCTGTTCCATATATAGCTACATTCAGTGCCAGTTGGGAATTAAGCCTTGCTTAAAGTACAGGGTACTGAATGTCTTCCATTCTATAACATCCACCAGCTGGGAAAAGTTTTCAAGCAGTAATGATGTATAAACATAACTAAATAAGTTAAACTTTAATCAGTTAACTTAAAACAGGCTCAAGTTAACTTAAAAACTAAATTTTGATGAGGAGTTTTGAACAGGGATTTTATCTTGGTTTTATTAGTCAGTAAGTAGTTCAGACCAAAATGCCTGATGGAATATGTCCTAAACTGCCATAAGCCCCTTCTCAATAAATACAAAAATATTTACTGTAGAACAGCTTGTCATCCATATGTGGACTTTTGTCAGTCTTTATTTAAAGCCTGACCGAATATTAAGATGCATTATCACAATGACTTCAATTCTGACAGGAACAGCTTGCATGTAAAGTTTACAAAGAAGTTTGATAATATAATCTTGAGTATAGCTGTATTTCTCTCTGCAGCAGATGGTAAGCTTGACTCAATCTGACTGCAGAGTTGTTCTAAAAGAAAAATAAAAATTCATGTAGAAATTGATTTTCTGCGAGTTCTGATCTTGAAGAACTTGAAGCTTTCAAAGTTGCTGACAGCAGCCTTTTTTCTATGCATTTACTTGTATTTTCTTTGCTGGATTTACTGGATGAATCCAAAGCTTGTCATTAGCTAATCTTATCTGTCAGGGACGTAGGAATTGTACCCAAGCCTTTGGTTCTGTGAGGAGGGACAGAAAAATGAGAGACTGCTTTCCTTGCATTGTTATCTGCTGCCTACAAGCCGTTCTCGCTCAGAGAGTTGCCTGCTCAGTGCCACGTGCAAGGTGAAGAGTGGCTGTTTGAGGGAGATGGGAGTGCTGGCCTGCAGGAGAGGCCACGAGTGATCATGATATTTTACAGTGTGGTTCTTATTAAGCAATCTCCATTTATTTTGTGGTGAAAACATTGGGTGGAACATTTTCTCAGAATATGTGTTTTGCAGTTCAGCAGTTATTTCATTACTGTTTCTATTGGCATTTTTATTCATTATCTGACATATGTTGTTCTGCTAATTGGATACCTAACATGCATTTTAACTGCTAAACCCCAACTTACAAATTAGTTCTGTTAGTTTTTGACTGGGTTTTGATACAGAATGCAAACAGATAATCAAAAAGCATTCTGGCTATTTAAAAATCTTCTGATCCTTTCTTTTGGTCTTTTTTCTTCTATCCTTCTTTTCTTTTAACACTTTCATGCTGATAGTAGTTAAGACTTATTTTGGTGTCAAAGAATTAGCGTAGTGCTGCTGTCTGAGTAACTTGGTGGTTTTATTTTATTTAAAAAAATCACAAAATCGTTCATACTAGAACCATACTGCAAGTTGAGCTCTGAATGAGTTGCTGCTCTCACAGAGGAGACCATATCCTATGCTAAGAAATTCAGAGTGTGATCCCAAGCCTTTATGTCTGTGATAAACTTCCTGTAGTAGCACAGGGTCAAGCCCTGCTGCTCTTGCATGTTCACGTCCATGTGTGATGAGTTTAGTTGTGCCGTGAACCAGAAATTCTGCTTTTGTCCATGAAACAACCAAGGCACGGTGGAAAATTTGCTCATTCCAGATGGTTCCCCTTGCTGCACTCAAGAATATCTTTTCTGAGTACGGTTAATTTTACCTCTCTGTGCCTGCAAGTTCTGTTAGGTGTTTAGTGGTGATGGTTTGATATATTCTCCTATGAGCTTACAATGGAACTTGAGCTACTAAGCTTCTTTCATATCACACGGGGAGTAAAAGGACTTTTCATAAAAGTTTATTCTCATAAAACTGAATTTAAAATTGAGAGAAGAAAGATTCTGCTATTCATACAGCTCTTGAAGAGCCAAGTTTGTTATGTTTCTAATTTAAGCATGTTACTTTGGCAGGATTTCAGCACTTTATCAATCTGAACTGTGTTTGATGTTTTGGTTATTCCAGACTAGGTCTAATTCACACCCAGCAGAAAAATACCTCCCTCCCCCAATGAACTGGAATTTTGCTACTTAGGGGTTTTGCAGTGTTGATACTCATCTGTTACATCAACTAATCTACTAATCAACTAATTACCAGCTAAGAGTAGCGCAATGTAAGTATCAGAGGTGTGCTAAGGAGAGCATTTCCAGGGGCAAAGGATGTGTCTCCACTGATCACTGGGAGCACTTCAGAGCCCAGATGTGGCAGTGAAACATGGATTGAGGGAAAAGCTGGGACAAGGATAGTAGGAAATAAAGTGGCAATTGGCAACAGAGAGGGAGAATAAATTGTTTTACAATGATATATTATCTATCAAATGCCTTTGAACTAAGATGTTTGGCTCCATATGTCTGCAGTTCGTAGCTTTGATAAATTTTAATACAGGACTTCTTTTCTTCAATGGTCAAGGAACAGAAGCGATTACTTCTGCTGGTCCATGAAATTGGTGTAAAATTGATGATGGTACTGCTGACTGTCAACATGAAACAAATATCAGCTGTGTTAGAATGGGTTTAGCTAAGATCCTTGGTACAGGTCTGCTGTACTCGTGGGGAATGACTTCTCAAAGTATTCCAGCCAGTGTTCCACCGGAACACTCATGAGACTTTGATCACCAGACACTGATTATAGGGAAGGTAACACATTTAAAACTCACAAGAGGATAGATCAGATTTAGGTTCTCTCCCAGCTCTGCCACAACCAGCTAAATGTCTATACACAGAGAATTTTTTTTTTTTTAATGGCTTTACACCTCTTTGTATTTAACAGGAAGCATGAAATGCCTGTTGATCAAGCTCTGTGATATTTGAGTGCATTCAGGAATGTTAGGGATTAATACTGTGGAATGCTAACTGTGTACATCTACATGTTTATTCTGTAAATGTGTCTGCTCAATGGCCTCCAGTGTTCAAGGTGAATTGTTGCCTTCCATTGCACCACAATGGCCATGGAGAATGTGCAGCACCAATTTATGAAGGAAAATGCCTTGGACAAGGGGATCTGCTGCAGTTCCCTCCCAGCAGGAGCGCTTCAGTCCTGAGCATACTGCTCGGACATGTGACATACATGGAGTATATAAATACCAGGGTGCCTTTATTTCTCCTCATACCCATTTTCTGATTTCTTTGGGAGTGGCAGAAATGGGGAAAGCAGATAAGGCTGCAGCCTCAGGGCTACTTGTGGTTCCAGAAATGTGCAACTTGTACCAATGGCTCTGATGGTGTTTGGGATGCCAGCCATAACTTTCTACTGTATTTCCCAGGCTACTGGAAAAAAATGAACTTAAGGAGAATATTTGAAATGTGGGGGGCATTGATCCCTCCACTGACAAAACCGTTCCAAACATAAGGAGATGCGTGGATAGAGGTTGCACAGGGTGACATTGCAAAGAGGATGTGCAGAGCAAAGCTGGAGCATGGAAGGGTGTGTGGAGCAGTATTGGGAGTGAGGAAATGGCTCAGACACCTCCTACGTGAACCTCCATCATAGAAATCCAGAATAGTGTGGGTTGGAGCAGACTTTAAAACTCATCCAGTTCCGACACCCTGCCATGGGCAGGGAAACCTTCCCACATCCCAGGTTGCTCCAAGCCCCGTCCAGCCTGGCCTTGGACACTTCCAGGGATCCAGGGGCAGCCACAGCTTCTCTGGGCACCCTGTGCCAGGGCCTCCCCACCCTCACAGGGAGCAGTTCCTTCCCAATATCCCATCTATCTCTGCCCTCTGGCAGTTTGAAGTCATTTCCCCTTGTCCTGTCACTCCAGGCCCTTGTCCCAAGTCCCTCTTCAGCTCTCCTGGAGCCCATTTAGGCTGTGGAAGGGGCTCTAAAGGTCTTCCTGGAGCCTTCCCAGCCCCGGGGGCATCTTTGTGGCTTCTTCTGAAGTGGCTCCAGCAGCTCCATGTTCTTCCTGTGTTGAGGATCCCAGGGCTGGAGGCAGCTCTGCAGGTGGGGTGTCACTGGAGGGTCAGAATCCTCTCCCTTGACCTGTCCACACTTTTTGTGGTGCAGCCAGGGCCTGAGTGGCTTTCTGGGCTGCCAGTGGTCATTGCAGATCAATATAAGGAGAAGGATAAGGATTGCGGGGGAGAAGAGGAGGAGAAGGAAGGGAAGAACCAGAGGGGATGCACAGTTACAGGCTGAAGTCACTGAAACTTGTGACTGCCATTGAAAAGTTGTATTTGGAACAAAGGCGGGGGGGAAAGACTGCTAAAGAAGTCTGTAAAAGGAGCAAGCTCACATTTTAATACTGCACCAGTGTGTGTCATGTAAATATTTGAATAAATCTTTTAATCGGCTTTTCCTTCTGCTGTGGTGTAGAAATACAAAAAAAACCCACAGGCTCCACTTATTTCTTTCACACAACATTTGTAAATGCATACAAGAAGAGATGGCGTTATGATGATGTTTGAAGAACAACAGCTATTAACGTGTTATGGTGTTATGTACCATTTCTTGCTAATGTTAGTGAGGCAGGAAAATAACAAACAAATGCACAACAGCAAAAAAAATTACTCTGTTGCATTTTAAGTTTGTAATAGCAATCAGTTGATACCTCTGCGATTCACAAGGGGGAACAGGGGAAACAAGTGGAGAATTATCAACTGAATTCGTCCACTTCATCATCTCAGAAATTTGTTCTGAGGAACAAAATATAAAAATGTTATTGTGCACACTTCCTGTTTGGTTCTAAGGATTCTAAGCACAGATTTTTATGTGGCTCAAATGAAAGCCACAGTATGAAAATAATAATGCTGATTAAAAATACATCATGTCATTTTCTGAAGCACGGTAGGAAAATTTGCCTCAATCTAAAATTTCAGAAGATAGGAGGAAGCAAGGGGATAAGAAGACATTTTGAAATTCAGCCTTCTGTATAAGAACAGAGATGAACAGCAGCTTTAAAATACCATATTTGAGGGATCTAGAAAAACAACTCATAAGAAAGAGTGAATTTTGCCTGTTTTTTTTTTTTTTAATTTTTAGTTTTGAATTTTTTCTTCCTCTGAAATCTGGTAGAGGTAAGAGGAGGGAATTGGGGGTTGGTTGTGTGAGCCCTGTTTCATCCAGGGTGATTAGAGGCTGTTGCAAATGTTCCTTCTCAGGCTGTGTGCGATGATCCTCGTGGGATGTTGGCTTTTCTTGGTCAGATCAAAATGCAATGTAAGGTCCACTGAGCGCTTTGCACTAAAAAATCCAAGGGAATGGGAAAAGTTTTACACATCATTGAATGAAAAGTTTTCCTTGCTGGAGAGCCGTGCACAGGAGGTGGTGCCGGGGGTATGGAAAAGCCATCCCAGAGGATGGAGAACAGCCCTTAATGAGTCAGAGAGATTGAAGATATAAATAGAAAGGGTTTGGGGCTGACAGCTCAGCCTCTGTGGCACCATGGGTAGACATGTAACCTGTAAGAGCTGTTCTGCTTGGTGAGATCTTGGACAAAAGGTGGGTGAAGTCTCTGATGGAATGATGGATGGGACAGAACCCGAGGCCAGCCTTGAAACCCTGTACTACTAAACCCACAACAGCCAGCAAAGGGCAAGTCAGCTGGAGAGGGGTGGAGAGAGACCTTTCTGAATCAAATTTTTGGACAATAATTTTCTTTTGCTTCCCTTTCTGTACCTATGTCTTTCAAAAAAAGTCAAATCATAAATGACTTTGTATCAGTCACAATGAATAGAGTTTGCATTCACCTTGTGTTTGCCTGGAGGTATCAATGAGGAGATGAAGATTCTTACAGGGGAGGAAGAGTAGAAATTCAAAAAGCAGGGGAGGTCAAACCATATATTTTTGCTTTATTTGTTTCATTGTTATTTAGACAGAGGAGTATTTCAGGGCAAAAATAAAACATCTGCACTTATTGTTTGCTGCCAGTTTTATGTTCTTTTTACTCTCTTGTCTCTGAGGTTTTATAGCAGCCACCAGGCTTAGGAGAGACTCTGAGTCTTAAAATTTTGGGTTTTTTTCCCTCTCAGGTTAGTCACCATTTTCCGCTGATCAAAGAGGAGAGTTATAATCATTAAAGCTCACTTTTAAACACCAAAATCATTAGTGGTTTGATAACATGCCTTTATTAAAAGAGCTCAGTTCCTTTTCTTGTCACAAAGATTTTCAAAGAGCTGTAAGATACACATAAGATCCACTCACTTCAAAAAAGTTTTAAAGATGGCCTGAAAAGGAATTTTCTTCATTAAAAAAACAAACAAAACAAAACACAAAGAAACTCAAACCAAAAAACACCAAAAACTTTGTAGGAAGTAATCATAATATTAAAGTTTTCATTAGGAATTCATATTTTGTTGCTCATCCTCCCCCTCCACAACCTCTGTCAGGCTGTGAACAGTTAGAGATGGTATAATAGAGGAGCCAAAATAAGATGAGAGAAGCAAAGATACTTTATCAGACAAAAAAAACCAACCTTTCAGAATTATTTCCACTTTGTTATTATCCCTTTAGCTTGAATGCTTGCAAGAAAATTATGAAAAACGATTTTTTTGTCCGATCTCAGGTTTCACAAAACTTCTTCCAGTTCTGTGCTATTCCATCTTTTAATTTTAATTGTTGTAACTAAACTGAGGCATAAAACTCTGTCACCTTTACATTTCCCCCTGGATCTTTTCTCCCTTGAAACTTGAATTCCAGTGCAGCAGCACAGGTCTGCTCCCTTTGAAACCTTCTGGCTGCTGCTCTTGATAAGAAAAAGAAGCAAGGAGTATTGTCACATCTGCTCTCCTTCCCAAAATAAGGTGATACAATTCTGCATTCATGTGCAAAGAGAAAACAGGAGAAATTATGGTTCTTTTCTCCAGCAAACTTAAAAAAAAAAAAAAAAAGAAATTGATTTATGGACATGCAGATATATGAGCTTGTATGAAAATTCAGCTAATTCATTTCAAAAGGACTCAGAGTCACAGACAAAACTGAAGGAATCAAAATACCAAGCATGTGACATAACCGCATGAAAAAGGAACTCATTAACAACATCAGGGTATTGGTTTGGATCAAAGTGACAACGACAGTCGAAACAATAAAAACAGAATAGGCTGACACAGGTTTGGTACCTGCACGTTCTGAAGTAATGACATGAGTGTGTTTGCTGTTGTGCATACCTTTTCATTAATCAAATACTGCTGAATAAAAATGGGGGCTGAGTATCATTAATAGTTAGTCCTATATAGATACCTGAAGGTAGGCTGTGTTTGGGCCCAAACCAAGTTGCATTCAGAGAAAAGAACAGGTACTGACATCAGTGATAAAGGATGCATTTTTTGATAATAATGCTTTGTGAACGAGCTGGCAAAGTGAACACTGGCAGTGTTATTAGAATAGTTCAGCACTGATGTTCTGAGCCTTGGTATTACGGCAGTATTGCCTGGAGAATAAAAAGCTAACTAGAGTAATATTGATGAAGCATGAACTGAAGTGAGCCTTTTTTCTTATACAGCATGTGCCCCATAATGGATTTCTTATATTGCTACTAAGAGGAACAGTATTTTAGTAGTGTCAGTAAGTATGGGAAAAAATCAGTGCGAATACAAAAACATGGATGAAATCACAAGATAGCTGTGGTTTGTAAAAAGAAAAAATTAAACAAAAAAGAAAAAGCTTGTAAGTTGGTAAAACTTTTCTTCACTTATCAGAAGTTTGGTCCGCAGGACCATGAAGCCAGTGTTGTGCCTCTCTCAACGGGCTGAGGTTGTCCTGGAGGACTCAGCTGTCAAACCACAGCATCTTCATTACCCAAACCAGCTCTGCCTGGTGCTTTTGGTCCCTAAACATCAGAACTGTCTCAGCAAACCAGGCTGAACACATGAGCAGCGGCAGCCCGAATGAAACTCCGCGAGCTGCATTGCCTGGGGCCATCCACAGCTCATCCAAGACATGTCCTCCCGCTGAGCTTTCCCCTCTCCCTGGGTGCTTGGTGTAGTTACTCTGCTGCCGCTCCTCAGATCCCTCGCCTTCAGTCCTTCACTAATTAGGCTTCTGCTCAAAATGCTCGTATTTTACTGAAGTTACTGTGGATCTGTGAATTAGAATTTGTTTTTGTGAAGGAGACTCAGGAAATGGACATGTTATTCTCCCTGGAATGGAAGTCCTGAAGTACTTTTTTTTTCTTTTTTTTTTTTTTTTAATAACTGAGATGTCCAGGCAAAAGCTACATGATTTAAATCACCCTATCAATGATTTTCTTCAAGTTGAAAGCAATTAAGCTGGAGAGAATTGAGGCCACTTTGTTTCTGAATGAGAATATAAATGGGAGTTTAAGGCCCGGTAATGCATGGACATTATGTTCATGTCCATTTGAAGTCTCCTTTTATTTTTTTTTTTTATTTTATTACCTGATTGTCTTATTATCTAACCAGCTTCTGTAAGGTCATTTTTGTTGAAGACAGGTTCTGATATGAATTGGAGCACTGCATGAGTGGAAGAGCAGAACTGAAAATATAGGTGCTTAGGGCCCATCTTTTTTAAGATGTACTTGTATTATTCTGGATTGAAAAATATCTATGTGTGTATATATATATATGTATTTAGCGAGAGAGATTTCTTTTTTTTTTTTCTGTGTAATGAACAAAATGAAAACAGGAACAAAAAGCTCATGTTTAACACAGGTAGTGTATTATGATGTGATAAAGTTTTCCAAATCTGTTTTCCTAGTGCAGCCCACATGTTTCTTGTGGTTTTTTTGCAGTAGTGCAAAATTGTGTAACCCATGAATTCTCTAATAAGCTATTGTCATGCCATTCTTTTCCTTCTTCCCACAAGATAAATAACTGCCTGTGTAGATGCCATGTTTGAAGTATAAAAACACTAAATCAGAATATTCTGAGTTGGAAGGGACCCAGAAGGATCAGTGAGTCCATTACTCTTGCTCTGGATTAACCAGAACCACCCAGAGTAACAAAAATGATGAATTCGGTCAATTCAGTTAATTCATCAGCAGTGTGATGATATCATCCTGATGGAACTGCTGTTTTCTCGGGGCTGATTACATGGATGGTTATTTTTTTAAAAAATTGATTTTTTCAATTTTATTTTTTTCCTGAGGTTTCTTTCATGTCAGTGCCCTCGCTGCTTTGCTCAGGACAGTGAACATGCCCTGCTGGAGCTCAGCTGCAATGTGACCCCTTTTGGTGGAAGATAGAGAAAAGCTGGAGGAAATCTGGAGATATTAATGAGAAATTAAAGATGTAAAAACCCCATGGCCTGTGTAAAACTTGCAGGAACCATGGTAACCTATTCTAGAAGAGAAAATCCATACTATTTCCTTTAAAGACCAGTAAAATAGCAAGGCAGATTATAATTGTTATTAAAGAAAGAACAGGAGAAATAATTTTAATTAGCAGACACTGGTAAATAGAGGAAAAGTTTTCAAGTCTGAGGAGACTTTAGCATACAGCTCATGTAAAACTTGGAGTCTGTCATTAGGGACTTTTAGGACTGTCTGTCTGGCAGGGATGTTTAGCCTTGCATTTCACATCCTCAATAAGAGAGCATGTATATGTGTGCAGGTGTAAAAGCTTATGATGTCAAAGAATGGTGGGCTAGAAGGATAAATGTCAATAAATCTATTTACTAACATTTCAGTCATTTAAAAAGTATGGCTCAATCCTTACCAAAGTAACCCTTTGTTTTTTTTGTCCACTTTAAGGAATTTGAGAGATTCTAAGGAAAATGGGTCAATATATAAATTTTAGGATGTTTTATTTTTTTTCTTTCAGAGGTGATAGGATTTTCTGTAGATGAAACTGAAAACTGGGTTTTAAAGGGATTTTGATACCAAAATTTTATCATGGAACACATATAAAAGTTCCTACCCACAGGCTGCATCCTTGCTTTTTAGGAATTGCCTTGACTTGAGTGATTGAATTGTAAGTTTAAAAGTCATGTTTAGTTTTGTGTTCATAAAGCAGCAGCTCTCACGTGGTGATTGAGAAGGCAAATTGCTGCCGTGGGTGGGAGGTTTGGGACACTGGGAGTGAGGAGCAGCATTTCTTTGGAGATGAGCGTTTCCAACTTGCTGACACAATTTCCCTGTTGTGTTTGATCAGCCACGGAGCTGTTAAATAAGCTGTCCAAAGCTATCTATTGAAACACACAACTGTGTCAACCCACAGTGGAAGGAGAATCGATTTCTGCTTTACCGTCCTGAAAACTCTACCAAAACTCCTCAAAGTGTGGGAGCGCTGGCTCTCTCTTGTTTCTGAAATGAATATGCTCCGTGCTGGAAACTTCTAAACCCTTTTAAGTTTGCTCATTGCCAGTTAGCTGGAGCTGGTTTAAAACTATCTGTGTGCATATATATATATATACATACATATATATATATATACATATATATATCCACATGGAGAGAGAGATTTTTTTTTTTTTTCTGTAAAATGAACAAAATGAAAACAGGAACAAAAAGTTCATGTTTAACAGACAGTGTATTATGATGTTTATAAAGTTTTTCAAGCTCTGTTTTCCTAGTGCAGCCCACATATTTCTTGTGGTTTTTTAACTGTCTTAGCTGGAGCTAGTTGGTTCATTTTCACACACAAACACGTCCATGTGCACACAAAAAACTTGGTCCAAATTTGCAGTTGGCCTCAGTCTTGGTGTTTCTAAAGGAACAGAATGTAGGAGTTTGGGCAGGGTCCAGACTGGGACTTGAAAACATGTTTACCTTGAATCAGTGGGTAATTAGCTCACTGAGGATGCAAACTTTTAGCACAGGGAAGTCGGGAAAAAGACCATCAAGTTAAAAAACAATATTGTTGACTCTGATTCATTGTGTTTAGATCAATTTTATTCATTAGGATGTGACAGCAAATCCACAAACCCCAAATGAAAATACTCAGGGGTCTATATTTAACAGATATTAAAGGAGAACACCCTATTAATAGTAGGATATCTGAAACTCACTGCCTTTTCTACCTGCTGAGAAACCAGCACTTGCAGTCTGCGAGCTTTGTAAGTTTTACAAACACACGGTTTTGCTGACAGACTTCTCCAGCCCCAGGAACTGCACAGCACCACCTCTTGGCTGTTCTCCTCCAGCAGGCTGGAAATGCACTGTACTTTCTGCTGGCACAGCTCCTCTGGCTGAGCATAAGGACAGGAGAATAAGCAAACTGCATTCCCAACAGGGATTACACTGACTTCAACAGAAAATCAGACCTCTAACCAAAATATTTAAATTGGAACAGAAATCGGTTGACTACACCAAGCCAAGCTCTTGTTGGGATTCCTGAGTGTCTGACATGGTTTACTGATGTGAAAACGGTGCATCTTCTGAAAGTTCAAGGATTTATTTGTTTGTTTTTATGTATGAATCTCCTTGTTAAATTACTGTTCTGTTACTCGTCACGTAGAGTTTTCTGAATGTAGTAATATTTTAGTAGATCACAATACTTTGGTGTATGCAGCTGTCACTTCAAAAAAATTGATATATATTCTAACGTTTTCAAAAGTGAAATCTTAAAGTTGGAATTTGCATGCATGTTTAAACCTTCAATATGCTGGCAGCTTTATTTTGAAAGGTTTGAATGCCCACAGGTCACGCCCAATTCAGGGAACAGCTGAGACTGTCCAGTTGCTGAAGTGAGGCTACTTATATGTGTGCGTGTCCGTGTATGAGTGCCAAGACTTTAGGAGAGGATTCCTCTCTTTTGCTGGTGAATTATTGTAGCCCGGTGTTCTACAAGACACTGCTGCATATGTTTTTTTAATATGATTATACATATATTAAAAAAAAAAAAAAAATTTGATGAGCCACCTGTGTTCTCAGGCAGAAGTTCTGGCTGTGTTCAGCTGTCTGTGATTTGGGATGAGGTTTTGAAATTGTAATGTCTTGGTGTCACAGGTAGAATCAGGCTTTGCAACATCAGGCTTAAGTTGAGCAGTCATAATTACCGGGTATGCTTGAAATTCTGGTTTGAATTCTGTGGGAGATTCACTTCATTTAAGCTTGGGAGGATTTTGTGAGGAAGAATTCATTAATGTCTTGGAAGCAGTCGGAGACAGAGGTGCGAACACTGGTAAGTGCCTGTTGGAAATGAGCAGCTTTGCATTCCGAGCAGGATTTGAACAAAATGCATCTCTGTCGAAGGGTGTGAGGCACCACATTATGTAAGGAAGCAGCACTCACTCTTCAGAGCATGAGGAGGGTGTTTTGAAATAATAATCAGCGTGGATGTAATCAAAGAATTTTGATTGCTCATATCGTGGGATAATTCAAGGCAACACAGGAATCGTAATGCTTGCTAGCATTTGAATGCTTGGGTTTGCACTTGCAACATTTCTCTGTGGATTTTTATTTTTATTTTGTTCTTATTTATCTCACAGCCTGGAGATGAGTTACATAGATCCACACCTGCTCTGCCTTTTCCAGTTTGTACAGAAAAGGAGTAGAGATTAGAGGTAGAGGTTGAGGGCTTGCCTATTTTATCACATTCTTTGAAGGCAGAATAAACAAACCTGAAACATTCCACAAGCAGGTTTTGTCTAAATTTCATTATCCATAATATTCAGAGAGGAGATTCCATGAACTCTGTGTTCTTTGCCTCTGACAGCTTAAGGTTATTATCTCTAATTATGCTGTGAGCTGGCACAGAGGATGGTTTATTTCCCTCTTCTTGCAGTGGCTTTTTAGCTACTTCAGGACAACTAACAGGTACTTCTTTTAATCTAGACTAAGATACTCAACCTCTTGGACTTATTTTTTTCATATATTCCCCATCACCAACACCTCCTTCATCCAAACTTCTGATTATTTAATTGCTGCACTCTAGATAGCCTCCATTTGTTCTCCATTTTCCTGGAAAGCTGAGGGAAGTCGGAAAGTTTGTTTGCTTCCTGTTGTAAACACTTCAGTGTAATACTCGCTACTTTTCTGGAGTTTTTCGTTAGCACTGTGATAGAACTGACTTGGGTCTAGACTCTGGGTCAGGTGTTACCAGCACCCTTGGTAAAAGTGATTTAATGACTTTGATTTCCCTCTTCCTGTTACAATTTTTTTGCTCCTGTTCTTTCTGTGCCCTTCCAGCTGTCACTCCCTTCCAGCTGTCACTGCCTCACCTTTTAGATGCTTCCCTGGAGTGCCCTTGTGGCTTCAGGTGCTCCCTGTCTTGTAGCTGTGTAGATGATTCACTAATTGTTATAAAGAGGGGATTAAAGAGGGGATTTTGCACAGGGGAAGCCACTGGGTTGGTTCAGCTTCTGTTGAAATCACTCTGTAAGACAGCTTTTCCTACACATCCTACTCAACTGCATCCTATTTCAGCGGGAACAGTGGGATGTCTAATTCCCTTCTCCATATTCCTTGTCATCCCTTACTTTTTGGTGCTGTTTTTCAAAGCAAGATGTGTCCTGTATTCTGTGGCACGTTGTTCATTATTCTAAAAGGCAGTTTTCTAATGCCCAGCAGAATTTCAGGGAATTCTTTCTACTGTGTATCTGCTTCCATTTTTTTAAAGTGACCCTGGAAGGAACAGAGGGACAGAGGTGCCAGAGTGTGGGGAGTGTGAACTCCCGTCTGTCATTGCCTCAATGGTACATAACTTAGAGGAGGGGGAAGTTGGCAGCAGTTGCCTCTCAGCACAATAATGTGTGAGCTGGCTTTGACCCTTCTGTAAAAGGAAAGGAAAAACCAAAAAACCCCCCGTACAGGATAAGACTGTTGTAGCAGAAGTACAGATGCTGAGACATCGAATGCAAAAGCTTTCTGGCAAGAGATGTATTACTGTAAATACCCACACACAGACCGCAGGACTGGATGAGGAGATCCATCTCTTTCATCCCTTGTACTCCTTACGGATGTGGCTGTGTATGACCTGCTTCCCTCTTGCCAGTTACTAACAGGAAATATTACTTGACTAAACTCCATTAGCAGTTTTCAGAAGCATCAGCCTCAGAAATATTTCCGTCTGTAACTTGTTAATCAAGTCCCCGTTCATCTGTCCATACAAGCCATGCAGTTCTGCAGTGAACAGCTAATTGTAATTAACATCATGGACCAGTTACAGGGCGTGAGCAGTAACACATCCACCAGCGAGTGTTCTGTGCTTGCTGACAGCGCAGCTTTCACCAGATGGGGCCCTCAGTGCCTCCCGTGCCCCACGGCGCTTTCTGGCCTCTGTCAGATGGTGCTTTTGCCTTCTGTGAGGTCGTTACTGCTAAATGTTTGGGGTTTTTTTATTGCTCAAAGATCAATGAGCTATATCACCTTGAAGGCATCGGCTTCAACAGATGAAGGCAGCAGGTGATGCTGCAGATGAAATGTTAATATTTTAATGTAAAGTTTGGCTTGCATTCCAGGATAGCAAGAATACAATAAAATCATATAATTAAATACAATTAAAAATGGCAACAGCAAAGTGATCATGTCCTTACTGCAGGCACTCACAGGCAAGCTCCAGTCATCTCTTGCAGTGTGCTGCTCTTAATTACACTTTTCTTCATTTCTTTGTAAACTCTGCTCAGGTGTTACATCACTTTAAATACCGAGTGGACGCATGTTGTGGTGTTTGGTTGAAGACATCGGACTTAGGCCTGACAAACTCACCCGTTAACAGGGTCGCAGGAGGCTGTAAGAAGCCAGAGCCTCAAGCACCACAGCTGTATGGAAGTCACCCACATCAGGGCAGTCGTCTTGTGGGGCAAACATTGTCGTGGAGACCATGAAAGTGTCTTGTGGACAGTGCTGTGGCGTGGCTGCCTGAATTTATCCGTGTCTCACACCTCGGTGAGCAGCCAGCAGCCTGCTCCATCTCTGCAGCCGCAGCTCTGACCTTTAGGCTCCTGCAAAGCAGAGCTCTGAATTCCAGAAATCCAGGTGCCCTTAGCACCAGCAAGGACAAACTGGGATTTCAGTCAGCTGACAGTTTCCTTTCTTCCTCGTTAGAGAAATACAATGCTCATGTTTATATTGACACTTCTTTTCCTTTTGCCTCAGTGGCTCCGACCTCCGCTTGTTAAAAAGTTGCACACAAACTAAGCTTGGGCGTTTTCATTCAAGTAAATGTATGGAAAAGGGGCTGTGGGACTGACTGCAATGCATAATAAGCTACAGAAAGAACACCAGAGGAACAGCTGCTGCCAAAAAATCTCCAGAAAATTCTGCACTCAGCCCCTGCAACTGATTAAAAATGTTGCAGAAAAAAAACATTCCTGGATTTTAATGTTCCAAGTAGCACAACTAAACAAATACAACATGGATTATCCTCTAATATATTAAATGGCAAATGCTATATTGCAGAAAGATAAGGATTAAAATACCAGGCAGAAATGCAAACCTACTTGCTTACACATACGAAAGGTTGTACACCTCAGCAGCTGTTCAACATCTGTCCCTGGAAGGTAATGAGATAAAGGCATGACAAACAACATGTAAATACCTGGCAATTAATACACCTGGAATCATGGGGAGGGACACACAAAGCTGAAATCCAGTTACTGGGGCTGGACTGCAGATAAATGAGAGTATAACACTCAAAAAATTACTCCAAAAATATAAATGAGGTACAATCACGAGAATTTTGCCTGAGTCAGTGCCTGATCTGTGGGTTTTGTGTTTGTTGCACTGGCTTGTTACCAGCTAGCTGTGGAAATTTTTGGATTGCACTTGAGGGTTTGTAAACAGTGAATGGGAAAAGTAATCTCATGCACAGACTATTTCACCACACATAGATGAGACTTTGTAAGAGCTGCCTCAGAGGTGCGGTTTTCCACTGGGAGAAGAAGAATTGCACTTACAAATAAACCCCTAGAGGTATTACTAAAAGTATCCTTTATGGAAACACCCCCCACACTGTTCCCTTTGTATTTTCATTTCAGTAATTCTGAGGCCTAGAATAACACACAGTTTGATTGCAGTTTGTGTAACTCCTTTCTATTTATCACTCTCACATTCAAATGCACCTTAAATGCTCAGCTGAATGAATACAATGCAGATTACTGCTTGATATATTAAATGCCAAATACTATCTTGCCAACAGCCAAATATTTATTTATGTTTTGGCTTGCCTCCATATTCACACATACTGGGGCTTAATGATGGGTATTTTATTCTACCATGATATTTCTCTGCATTGGTGTTCCAGGGGAAAACAGACCATAAAAAAAGATGTGAACTGCACGGTTATAGAGCCTTCTCTGTGATCAAGTTTAAATGGATGGGTTTTAATGTCTCGAGGCCATTGCTTCTCTCTTCAATTTTGAATCACATCGGAAAGCTGTAGAAGGGAAAGTACAATTTAGTGCTTAAAATGAGTATGGACAGACGTGGAAAAGACAATATGAAATGCCAGGTTGTAGAAAGGGCAGTAAAAATACTCTGAGGTCAGACAAGCAGATACAATTCAAAGTGTGAAAGGAGCAAATTGGGTGAGAGGGGACAAAAGTATACAAAGAGTGGACAAACTTACTTGGGGAAAAAATAAGAAAAAAGGAAAGGAGGAACAAAGATAAGACAGCTTCAGCATGAAGAACATCATTAGGTTGTTGCAGACATGGGGAGGTATTTGAAAAAAGAAAAGCTGTGATCCTGCAGATTCAGATAAATTTCTGCAATGTGTGGATGGTTCCCAGGGCCCAGGTTTAGTTTTGATTTACAGGTGTTAGGGTGAGTTGGCCGCAGTTTGAACCCCGGCTGCCTGCTCTGGAGAGCCCTCCCCAGGATGGCCAGTCAGCACCTCCCTGAGTGCACAATTCCATTTCTTTGTGCTTTTTTACCTGGATTTCACTTGTTACCAGTAAAGTACCACTGTAAAATCAGATAATGAAGTCTTACAGACCTCTTAGAATAAAAAATATGACAGCTAATAATAACCGGGGGCACCTGGGCTGTATTTTCTCCTCAGCATGTGGTGGGTTTGAGAGCTCATATTAGGTTTGCCATGGATGAGAAAGATAATTTAGCCATTTTCTATCTGCTGAAGGAGAAATAGTAGAGATAGAAGAGCTGTGACAGTAGCTTTCCTATGTTTATGAAGTTGTAGGTTCTGTCTTACTGTCAGGTAAGTAATTATGTGCAGTTGCAAAATGTGCATGTATTAAATAATCCTAGGTACAAGACTTCCAGTCTTCCAAGCAGCTCGAAAGCAGCTCTGATCCTACTTAAATGACATTTTTACTCAATGTCTTCCTACGTACAGTCACACAGACAGATTATGTGTTCCTAAATGTGCACCTATCCGAACAGCCAAAGGAAAATGAAAGGAATGTATTTCTGTGGTGGGAAAATAACTGCTCTAGTGCTATGACACAAATCTCCATTTGTTAACTGTCTGTGGTTGAATTACATTTCAATTTAAGCAACCTATTTTTGTTTAGGTAAAGAGAAAATAGGAGCCATGAATGGGCCACTTCACATAAAGCAGAATTAAACAAATTGTAGAAGCTTCAATTTTCCCTTACTCTTGGATGGGACCCAATTTTTTCTTGATGAGACAAATCCTATCTTTTCACATCTGGTGTCCTGCTGGTGCTTTATTTTGCTGTTGTGACAGTGCAGAGAAACAGAGCTCCTAATTTGTAGTTTGAGATCCACAGGTGTTGATGGGAAGCTTTTGCCACTGCAGTGTAGTATGGAGTTCTGCAAATGACAAGAAAACCCTGAGATGAAGATTGCAGAATCTTTCTTTTCTAAGCAGAGACCTTACAGGGTTTGGAGATGATACTGTTTTTCAGTATTAAGAGTAATGACTGTCACTGTCAGTGCCAAACCTCTGGGGAGAGATGTTTCGATTTGGGCTGGGAGAGATTGGGGAGAAAAGAAATTGTACTTAACAGTTCTCAGTCACTGCTTGTTTGCAACCAAAATGAGTAAAATGAGAGCTGCTCCAGCCCTTTTTCCATCAATACACCAGACTCCTGAAACCGGCACCATCATGGGACAGATATTTTGTGGGAAGCTGCACGCAGGGAAATGCCAGCCCCTGTTAATTATGGAAGAGAAGGGAAGGTAAACTGGCTCTCAGTGTGCTCAGCAGCCCCTTTAGGCAGGGGATGCTGGCACTCAGTCGAGCCCTAATGGGGGTTTGTGGGCAGTGCTGAGCTCAGACATGGTTTCCATATATTTTTACCTCTCTCTGAGATTACACAGTATCATTTAAACCCAGCACCATCAGGTCCAAGCCACTGAAGTGCTGGACAGCCTCACGCTGGGGATGCTGAGCTCACCCTCAAGCTTCGGGGGATGTCCATGGCCTGGATTTTCTGCTTCTCCCGTTCCCTAATCTGATTTTCAGGCAAACTGTACTTCAAATTTCAGGGTCCGTATCCATGGAAAGTACTGGGAAAAATAGGAAAGATGCTGAAGTTTTATCTGGGAGGTGAATCTGACTGACTATTCTGATCTCCTACATACATATATAATCTTGTCTGTAGCTATATATTATTTTCCTAAGCAGAAGGTCTCATGAAAATTTAGCCAGCTGTTAATTACTTCATTCATTTAATAGCAAAAAAAAAAAAAAAAAAANGAAAAAAAAACAAAAAAAAGCCAAAACTTAAAAAAACCTGAAAAATTTGCAGTGGAGAACACTTCCTGTGTTGCTGCTGAGTTTAGACATGGCTTAGAAGGTTGTTCCGGTTCTGGTTTATGTGATGTTTAGCTCTTTTCTGTTTCTAACACCCTTCTCCCGCATAATAAATAAAGCCAAGGTCATGCTACAGCTCTGTTGGCACCAGGAGTGTTTTGCTGGGCCCTTGTCAGAGGTCACTGGCTGACCATGCCCTGGCCTCGGTAGGTGAAGTTGTCTGTGTTGCATATTTGCGCATGAGGTATAGTTTAAAGAAAAAAAATCATACACAGAATTAGTTTTAAGTCTTCCCTAATTGTATTTTTAATCATAAGATTGGTGACATTTACCTTTCATTGTATCATTTTATTTCTCATTTTGCGCTTCAAGCGAGTGTTCCCCAAACTCAGCGCTGCTTCAAAATGCTTAATCAAATGAAAATGCTTATTTTCCATCGCTGGATTTATAGCTACAGTCATGATAGATTAAAGAAAAAAAAAATTTAAACAGTTTTGTGACAGCAATGAAGAGATATTTCAAGTCATTATATGCATTTTAAAATTCATTGTGTGTTTAAAATACAGTGAATTTATCTATGCGCAACATGAGCTCTTTTCAAGAGTGTGCAATTACTCTTTATTGAATGCCAAACTCTTAAGATCTCAAAAACAAGCTCAATGAATTAAACCTTTTATTTCCCAAATGGGGACAGCTGAGACTGCTCAACCTTCGTGGCTTCCAGTCAAGGGGCAGTGCTCTGAAGCAGGGAGGCGAGGATGAATATCTAGTTAAGGAACTAAGGGGTAGTGTGAAAAAACAGATGGATAAAGAGACTTGGAGAAAAGGTGGGAATTCAAGGAGAAAAAAAATAGAATGGGTCTTGTTTTACCCTGGTCATAAATATAAAGAAAGAATATAAACAAATGTCAATATTTAAAAAGCCCCAAACTTTTGTAAGTGGAGCAATCTCAGTCTTTAACTTAATCCTACAAGTGTTCAACACTCTTGGGAAACTGTGGTACACCTATTACTAGTATTTAAATTGAAATATTAATATTTTGAATGGAGTATTTACCGTAACCAGTGATGTGACTGTGGTTTTGTGGAAGAACCCACAGAGAGCACGTGCGTCTTTCTCTCATAGCAAGTGCACGTCCTTGAAAACAGAACTATGCATCCTGCATGCAAAAAACAACGGCATCTCACCAAAAATTAAAACAAGGACTTGGAGTCCTGGAGTCTTTGAGTACAAGACTGTTCAATTGCAAAATCTAAGTCCCTTGCAGAGAACGCTTTGTACAGAAATATGTCTGGGAAAAGGTGAAACCAAAGAACCCACATCAATGTGTTGATAAAATTAAGCATCTTGCCTTAATTACAGCAGCTGCCACTGTGGCTCTGTGGTATTGCCTGTGGCAAAGGCCTAAAACCTTGACTGGAAATGTAGAGGAAGTTTTCATAAAATCTTACCAAAACTCAGTTTTCATCAAGTTTTCTATACCTGTGCTCAGCAGAAGGCAGAACTGAGCACTTTGTGTTGTAAATTCTTGGGGTGTGTCCCAGCCGCGCAGAGTCCTCCTCGCCTTCTGTAGCGCATCAACTTAGTTCTGCCTGAGCCAAATTATGTATTTTGAGGTTTTATACTCAATAGAGTTACAAATTATTTTGTGTCAATGCAGGGCTTGGGAAATTAAAGCAAATATTTGCTGTACCTGGCAAACAAGGTAATGGCAGTACATCTTTGTCGCCTGATGATGTGTTTGAGCTCCGGGCATGCTGCCCGCTCGGTGTTTAGTAAAGACCCATCTATAAACAAATGGGTAAGGCACAGGTGTAGGAGCTAGAAAACCACTGATTTTTCTTCCTGTTTTTATACTTGTCAGTTTTGTGAGCTCATTGCTCTACACTTCAACCTCCCCACCTCTAAAAATACCGTCCTGTTGCTGAGTGCTTTGAGAAGGATGACAATTAATGAGTATTTGTTACGAATGACTGATTAGTGATGGGATTTCTATTAGGAAAACCTGAAAAGAGGCTTAATAAATATCATCCTTTTCAGTCCTTTTACCCTGTGAATTTCTTAGCTTTCTTGGATCACCGACTTTGTTATGTGACATTAGAGAAAGCATTTGAAAAACAGCTGCTAATAAAGCACATGTGTACTCTGCTCTTATTGCTTCCGTTTCTGCACTTCAAACAGAAAGTGTTCCCATTCAAACCGAAACAAAGATTAATGAACACCTCACTGATGTCCAGTGATCTGTTATGAGCATGGAAGAGCTTTATGTCCAATTATTTATTTCTATAAATAGCTCTTTTCATAAATTTGTGATGGCAGTGTGCAGTTTAAAACATCCTGAGCACTGATTTGAAGCAGCTTATCTGTTTCTGAATATAATAAACAGATGGATATCCATCACATATTAGGAAAACACAAAATAAGCCCAACAGTAGAGCTACTGCCTCTCTGGGCTTCTTCCTTCAGTTTAGGCTATTCCTAAGCATGAGGAGATGGTTTTCCATAAGGAATAACCCAATATCTGGGATTTCTAGCATCCAAATGGGTTGGGCTTTTTTTGTTTGTTTGCAAAGAAAGCTTCATCATTTTTCTGTCCTAATGTTTCAAAAGTAGCGCTGATAGGAAGAACTTTTTTCTGTCCTGCAAAAGATTTTCTGTTCTATTTTGAGATGAACCTGGGTACTTCCACAGTTACCATGAAAAAGGAAATATCTTGGGAAAGCCACAGCCACAGGAGATCCTCATATAATGTCTGGTACTTCCAAGTTCAAGTATCTCCACTCCTCCAACACAGCAGACAAGTGTTTAGCCACCAATACTACATTTTTGAAGCTTTTTATCAATGTGTAAATAAATAATTTTCATTAGAGAAGAGAGGAGAAATTTTTTGTCTCGCTCATGCCTGGTTTTATTGCTTATGTTCTCTCTTCTGTTTTAAAAAGTAATAGAAAGCAGAAAAGTTTCAGAAGGAAATGTTGGGCCAGGTTCTCTGATGTGGAAGTAGGAACATAGCGATTTGAAGAACTCATCTAGTCAGCAACGAATTTATCCCAGAGCTTGGAGTATCTGGTACACTCCACTGCCCTCTTACCAGAAAATCTCATGTGATGCAGAAATCACTGTTTGAAAAAACGTTCAACCAAAATTCCTAATGCAGAGTAATTTAACCAGTAAACCAAAGAAATGCCTCACTCTCCCCAGTAAATACTTCTTTTTTGATTGCATTTTTCCTCAGCTTTGGAACTGTCCTTAGATTTTCAGCTGTTATTTAGATACTGAGGTGAGTGCTGCCTTTTTACTAGACATGTTCAATATCACCATGCTCAGATGGCAATTTATTTCCTGTTTACAGCTGTCTGATGCTTGCAGATTGGATGTTCCAGCCTGGGATGTTGAGTGGCAGAGTTTTGGGAGCATGTGTTGAACATACCCTGACTTATTTAATTGAGTTCAGCTCATAGCACAGCCTCAATTACTAGTTTAATTAAGAAGAAGAAGAAGAAAATAACAAGGAACCAAATAATAGCAGAAAGGATGGAGTTTTGCATTATAACTGAGTGGTGCTTCTGTGGATGCTAGTTCAGAGTGCTTGGGGTTCATCACTTGTGTGGTGAGATCTTGTCTGGCATCAAAGGGACGAGGACGGGATCTCAGTGATGCTGGGACTTGGGAAGCAAGCAATCAGGATTTCCAAAAGGAACTGAATCCCGGGGGTTTATCCTTTCTATTGCCTTAGGTTTCACAGGGATTTGGGCACATCTGATCTGCTGTGCTGATTGTCACCGCTGCTGTCTCCCCATTATGCTTTGACAAGTAAGCACCTCCCTTGCCAGGCACCATCAAGAAGCAGGTTAAATCAAGCAATTACTGCTTGCTGAACACAGGAACAGCTTTTAAGGAATATAAAGTAGTATTTTTGCTGCTCCTCAATTTTCCCTCTTTTGGAATAAAATGTGAAAAGCCCAGGAGCAGATCTTTTAATAAGGTAAGAAAGGAAATGACTGCTCTGTAGCAAGTGGTGTCTGTGTGTCCCAACCCAAGCCATCTTCTGCCTCTTCACAGAGAGCAGTGAGGAATGTGAGTGATTATAAACAGTGCTGGAGGCTGTAAGATTATTCACTGGGGGTGTGTCAGAGGAGGACAATTGTGTTGAAACAAAGTGAGAGGAAGAAAGCCCCAAGTTAATCTGCGCTCCCTTCACCTCCGGCTGATCAGAGTAAATTAACTTCTATTGCAGGTAATATGCAAAGTAGATAATCATTATGATTCTGACATCAGAAAAAAATAATGTAAAGGATTTGTTTTGTTAATGATGCCTGTAGACTGTTGCCTTTATTCTGTAAAGCAAGCAAGCACACAGGCAGTGCCCTGCTCCCCTCCACGCCCCACAAGGCTGTTTGCTGATCCACTCTGAGCCTGTGTCAGTGGGTATCAATTTTGTCTTAAAATAAAGAAGTTAAGCCTTCCTGACAGGTAGGCACACCATGATATGCTTTCAGACATGGAAGGCTGTCTGCTGCAAAGGGAATCTTCTCCTCAGACTGCATCAACTGCTTTAATAAAGGCCATCTCCATCGATACCTCTTGGGCTGGCACGTGCAGCTGCCTTCGTTGCAGAGGTTCACCTCCTTTCCTGCTGTCACTCAGCACATGAGACATCATGTACTCAGCATTTAGATTGGGGTTTATGTTGTTTCTTCTTCTCCTAAAATGAGATAATTAGTTAATTAATAACACTAATAAGTTAATCGGCTCTAAAATGCAGCTGTACTCATCGCTGTGTGCCTGGTGGCCTGGAGACTTGGGGAGCAGTACTACTTTGAGCAAGGAAAAAGTGATTTAGTGACCACTGACGTGACCAAAAGCCTGTGAGACTGACTGGAGTGACTCATGAATACGTTAGAATTCCATTTTTCATACAGTATTAATGGCATCAACCATAACTTACTTCTTTGAGTTCTAAAATTGTCTTAGAATTGATAATAAAATTGGTGAGGTAGTGTGGATGGCTCAGCTATCAGTTCATGCTGGCATAATCTAACTGCTTTGAACATTAATAAATTCCTGTTCCTCACCAGAAAAGTATTTTCATTTTATTTTTCTTGCAATTCTTTCTTCATTTTTATTTTTCCATTTTAGTAATTTTCAGAAATTGTCTTCCTATCTAATTCTGCGTAGGGTAGGTTGGCATTTGAAACATTATTACGGAGATGGTGTTTGCACCCAACACTGTGGTGTGCAGATCCCCCCTTCTTCTCCTCGTTCTGCTTGGAGTCGGGGCTGCTAATACATCTCTACATTTCTGGTGGTTCAGAAGTGTAATCAGGAAATAGATTTGTGTGCTGGCTTCAAAATTGCTCGTGAAATTCCTTCCTTGAGTAAGGAAATCCAGGAACAGGCTCACTGCGCACTGCAGAGGAAAATGTGGGGTGAGGTGGTGCCGTGTGTCCCTTTCCTCAGTAACAGGGACAGCCTGGGGCACACCCTGAGTGGAGCAGGGCAGGAGGGGAAGTGCTGAAGTGCCCTTTATTTTCTATTTTATTAATCATTTATAATTTGTGACTTTCTGGAGTTCTTTCCATGCTAAACATGCTATCGCTCCATGCTTTTATCCTCAGAGAACGAGAACGAGTCACAATCTCATAGCAGAAAATGTCTGGTTGATATAGATAGATAGATAGATAGATAGATAGATAGATAGATAGATAACCCATTAATACCCTGAAATAATATTTATTTTGTTGCTGCATGTCTTGGTGAAATTTTCCCATGGTTTTGTGGGTTTCTGGGGGGAGACTGGGAATTTATTTTATTTTGATCTTTGTTTGTTTGATTTCATCTAATCCCTTCATCATTTCTGCAAACAAAGAATAATTTTGTGCTACCACATTTTGCCAACTGCTTAAAAAAATTATGTAAATGGTGTGTTTGGAGCAGAAGTGGATGCTGTGCCTCTGGATCAGCTGACAGCCTCTTTAATCCCACAATTCCCACGCTGCTGCTTGCAGCCCCTTAATTAATTCATTACTTATGTTCACAACTCTGTGGCAAGTACAGTGAGTGCATTACAGATACAGCTTTTCTATAAACTACTTTGTCATGCCAGCACAGGTTTTCATTGTTCTTGAAATGACAAAAACTTCATGTGGAAAATAGCGGCAGATAAATCAGTAAATAAGGGTTATTCAAATGATCCACTCAAATGGAATGGGAAATTTCAAACCAATGACTGATACAAATAAACATGCATATTTATCACTTTGAGCATCAAAATACAGAACCTCCATCAATTTACTGTTACACTCTACTCAGTACCAACATATTATTACATACCACCACATGCTGAAACTTTTTTGTCTTTGTAGTCTTCATGGCACTCAGCAAATCTTTCAGGAAAAGTCTGAAAATATTTCCTAACTAGAGCCGAAAGCAGGAACTCTTTTTGTGAATTATTTGTATAATTTCTCTGCCACAGTACAAAATTGATTAAGTAATGTGGCAGATCATCGATGGGCTCTCAGCTGGGGAACCTTTGGAAGTCAAAATGGAAATACTTCTGTTGTTTATATATTTGTGTTACAGATCAGCAGTCGTTGGCTTTAAACCCTGAATATATGCACAGGTTTCTAGCAGCTTCATGTTAGTCCTAGTAATTAGACACTAATTACTAGTGGTATTATAAATAATTCTGCCTTCCCACTAGGCCTAGCTGCTGTAAATTAAAGGTTAAGAGATCAAGAATAGAGGAACAACAGCAAAAGCACTAGAGCCTTCTCTGTGGTGGAACAAAACCAATTTTGTTGTCACTTAACTGAAATTGAGTTCTGTTTTGTAGCGCCTTAAGAAAACATATCATGAAGATTTAAAGAGTCTGTGATCTCAGAAGAGATAAAGTAATGCAAATACAATACTTCCAACCTAATTTCAAATACTACAATTCTGTATAGATCCTGCTTTGCTTTCTCTTTCTATTAACTTGATAATTTGTTGTCTGTGATCTTTATTTTAGACAAGACTTTGGTTTGGGTTTTGCGTTTTGTTTTGTTGTTGTTTTTGTTTGGGTTTTTTGTTTTGGTTTGGTTTTGGTTAGTTGGGGTTTTGTTGTTGTTTTAGTTTTTGTTTTTTAAAATAAATTTAATTTGCAAGTACAATTTTGGGGAGAAAATGACTTGTTTAGTCAGCAGTTAAAGAAGAAGCAAAACTGCCTATTTTTACTTACTTACTGCCAAGGTGAGACATGGAATCAGGTAATTCACTCATTGCTGACATTAAATAATAACAATAAATTCCATTTAGGAATTTGTAGTAGGGAGATTTGTAGCTCTGAGTCCTGCACAGAGATGTGCCCTCATTGAGCCCAGTGTGGACCAACAGCATCCAAACCAACCTCTCCAGCAGAAAATATTTCATCAGAAACTCAAGATGTAGGACAAGTTCTAATACTCACTTCAGAACTTTTTGCCTTACCAAAAAAACCCCATGAAAATTAACAAACAGAGATTCCTAACCAGGAACGTCAAGGTGCTGGATGAGAATTTTGTTTGTATTTCGTTTTGTTCAGTTATAGTGTGGGTAGATACATTTTTTTCTTGGTGAGCCCTGAGTACTTCTTATTGCTGTTCACCGCTGGAATCATCAACTGAATTGGAATAATTCCCTAACCTGCGAAGTTTACTGCTTCATCCCAAAGGAGAGCCAGGATACAGATCAGTTCTGCCCATTGCTGCCAAGCACAGGCTGGCTATTTTCTGTTTTGCACTGTGATAAATAACCATTGGCACAGTTCAAGCCAGCTTCAGGATTTACTCTGTTAGAAGTGTTTGCTTGTGGAGATCAAATATTAAATGTTTTTGTTTCTCTTTGGCATAAGGTGAGATCATTAGTATGCATAAACTTGATTTAAAGTAATGTTTATATAAATTAGAATTTATATGTGTGTTTGAAATATTAATTTCAAGTGTAATTTTTGTCAAAATAGTTATTTTACCGCCTCACCTATTTCTATATCCAAGATCATCTTCAGCTTTGATGTCATTGATCATATTTAATGACAAATCTAACCCAAGAGCTTGAGAGCAGGGACACTGAGGAATGTACCAGCACAGTTGCTTCCCACAGCATTCCCAGTGTCACTTTTCCTAAGTTCAGAAAAAAAACCAAAAAGCAACCCCCCCAGAAAAACCCCAAAAACAAACAAAAACCAAAAACCAAACAATAAAACCAAAACCAACAAAAAACCCCACAAAAGACCCAAACAAACAAACAAACAAAAAAACCCAAAAGAAACCAAACTAAACCAAAACCAACCAAAACAAATTAAAAAACAAAAAACCTAAAAAAAAACCCCAAAAACCCCCCAAAAAACAGAAGACACACTTTAGATAAGAAAGAATAACCCAGCATCCAGCAGCAGTTCCCACAGCAAACCTGCCCGCTCCCAGCAGTGTGCAGTGCTGTGATTTTCAGAGTTTGAAACATCCCTGCATTTAATAGCCGCTGATACATCCTTCCCTGAATTTGCTGGAAAATAAAAACAAATCCTCATCCTTTCTGTTGACTGCTAACTCATCATGACTCCAGATCATCAGTTTTCAAGGTCTGAAGCCTTTGGGGTGTGAAGAGCCCAAAAATAATCCCAGCCTTTCTGCAGGTCTGCCTGGGAAGCAGCCCTGAGATTCCTAAAGCATGCAAACTGTGGATTTTTGATTATTTAATGTAATCCTCCATAATGATGATTATTGNTAATTGGGAATAGGGCCCTCAAAAATTTCCAAGAATTCGGGAATTTTGGGATTGCCCGGGTTGGAGTCAGCCCCGTGCCTCAGTTTCGCCAGGGAAGCAAAAAGATCCCGGTGAAATTCTGTCGGGAATTCGGGATTTTGGGTCGGGAATCGCCCCTCCCGTGCCTCAGTTTCCCCAGGCAGGTACGACCTCCCCCCAAAATTCCAGGAATTCGGGAATTTCTCCATGGAATCATTCCCGTGCCTCAGTTTCCCCGGGAAAAAGCGAANAACCCCAAAAACCCCCCAAAAAACAGAAGACACATTTTAGATAAGAAAGAATAACCCAGCATCCAGCAGCAGTTCCCACAGCAAACCTGCCCGCTCCCAGCAGTGTGCAGTGCTGTGATTTTCAGAGTTTGAAACATCCCTGCATTTAATAGCCGCTGATACATCCTTCCCTGAATTTGCTGGAAAATAAAAACAAATCCTCATCCTTTCTGTTGACTGCTAACTCATCATGACTCCAGATCATCAGTTTTCAAAGTCTGAAGCCTTTGGGGTCTGAAGAGCCCAAATATAATCCCAGCCTTTCTGCAGGTCTGCCTGGGAAGCAGCCCTGAGATTCCTAAAGCATGCAAACTGTGGATTTTTGATTATTTAATGTAATCCTCCATAATGATGATTATTGTAGCATTTTCTGCATAAGATGGATGAGACAAGTTCTCAAATGCCAGCTATAACTGACATTTAATCTGGTATAGGTCATCAAATACCAAGGTGGAGGAACCGTTTTAATTTATTTTTCCTCATTAATAATACATTTAAAAGAAATTAATATTGCAAAAATGTTTGCTTTTTCATTCCTTGTCACTAAGTGGAAAAAGTTGGTTGACAGAAATCACATGTTTGAAGACAAAGCGTCCTGTATTGTGATCGATGCCAGTGGTGCAGAAAACATGATTTTAAATCCCTGACAAACGGAGTGGGCCCATTTTCCACATTTCATAGTGCCAAACGCTCCATCCAACCATCATTTCTCAGGCCAGGTTGAAAAGGCCATGTCTCAAATTCTGGGAAGGAAAAGCCTCTGGAGAAGTGAGGCTGTGTTTGGGAAATGATGGCCTGCTGTGTCTAGACAGTCATTTTTAAACAAGGAGTTGCTGCTGGTGCTGTCCCGATTTGCTCTGAGGCTGAGCTTAGCTCTAGGACGAAAGTTAAACCTTGCAAACTCCGCACTGCTTTAGCCTGAAGCTCCTCAGGCTGCAAGTCAAACACAATTTCAGGGATCTTCTTTTTTTCTACCTTTATTCCCCTGCAATCACTGAACAATTAATGAANTTGTCCCCGTGCCTCAGTTTCCCGCCCAAAATTGGGGAATAGGACCCCCCAAAATCCCAGGAATTCGGGGATTTCCCCATGGAACCACTGCGTGCCTCAGTTTCCCCCAGGAAGGTACCAAACCCCCCCCCCGCCCCCCAAAAAATCCTATTTTAAAAGGTAATTTTTAATATTGTCGCTTTTCAGCTGTGAGAAAAGGTTATTTATTAAGTGGAAGAAGCAATAGAGTCTAACTGCACATAATAATATCTTGTGAAAATTAAATACCTTCAGGAAAAGTGCTGCATTTATTTCTTCTGTGAAAGAGCTTCAGCACAATACGAAGGAAATCTTTGAAAATAAGTGTCTGAATATGTGTATTCTGCTGTGTACATAAAAGAGTTCATGTAAAGAGTATAAAAGGTCAAGTGGCACCATTCTGATGCTCCGGAAATCATTCAAAGCAGAATAATCAAAAATAGCACATTAAAATATGTATCTTGAGTTAAGCTTGAAGGATAACATATATATCAGACTCTGAGCTGCCAGTGAAGAAAGAAGATTTTATTTTCTATGGCAAAATTATTTCCCTGCATCTTGTACATCTGGTAAAGCAGTGGAAATTAACCATCTTACCCTCAAAAATAAGTACTCAGATTAATCCAAGAATTATTCATCATCATGTTCCAGATTTCAGTATATCTAACATCAATATGTGCATGGTTTGAACACAAACACGCATTTTATAATGATATAAAATCTGTTATTTTTTTTTTCCTTTAGGTAGGGATTATATCTACTTTTTTAAAAAATATTACAGTGAATTCATGGCATTATTTGGATGTCACATTAAAACTCTACCTAAATGTTGGTACAAAGCCATGTTACATGGCACTGTGTTTATAAAATGAATTTTTTCAGTGGATCAGCACATTGATTTGGCACAGCTGGTTTGTGATAAAATGGGAATAATCAATGTTTCTTCATTCCTCTTCTAGCTGATGAGTTTGTAGTAGCACATGAGGAAATACATTTAGTCTGAAAGGACTCTAATTCCAAATTTCTTCATCTGATTTAAGTCTGAATCCTTACATTTTCAGATAAAGGGCAGTAATCTGACGAATAAATACTAATGTTCATGGCCCTTAATGAATCCAGGAATACATCTGCAATGTTTCTTTCATTTCAAACTGACAGTTATTAAAACTTTGCATGTAGTTACAAAAAAAAATGTGGCTGAAAAGGTAATATATGATTTACATACTCAAATTTTATATTGAGAATAAATTTGCAAAATTCAGGCAACATCCTTTTTGTTCAGAAAATTACTCTGTGGACAAAATTATGCAAGGTAATTACATGATTTTAATGAAAATATGTTGAATTTTATTTTGACAGAAAGCAGGTTAAGCAAATATAAATTTGGTATATTTGAAGGGGTGCACTTTTTCAGAGGTCAATCTCATTGCTCTAGTCCTGATGTGGGAAAAACCAGACAACTCTTGTGATGAGAATGAGTGTAAGACAAACTTCCTTTACAATTTTATCCACAAACAAAACCTCTGAACTGAACTTTAATTTCTCTGTGTGTTTGCTTTATTGCTATTATGTTCCAGATGAGCATTTTTTTATCGTGTACAGCCACAACTATTAGTGAATGGAGCACGAAAGAGAATATGGTAGGGTGGAAACGGGTTTATGACATATTTACTCTCCCTAGGAAGAAGTAGGGCTTGTGTGAGAAAATTACAGCTGTGACAAAACATCAGTAGACAGAAAATCAGCTGTACATCACTGCTGCAGGACCCAGAGACGGCAGAGGAGTGCTTTGGAGAGGCACTTGCAGTCTCACCTTGTAGAAAAAGCGTATTTGGGTGGAAAAAAGAGGGGACAAACACTTCTAAGGATTATTATGCACTTTAAATATGTATATTTAATTGACATCCCTAAGACTAAAGAAAGTGAAGGCTTTTATATCCTCCATAGTGGAAGGGATCAAACGAACAATAACGTGCAGGATTTTGTTTTGAAAAGCTACAGCAATAGAGGAGTACAGTCATAACCATGTAATAAACAACCGTCCTGAATTATCAGCTTACATTCACTTTCTAACACCTCTGAAAATTCGCATTTCTCTGTCTGTAAGGAAAGTGTTTGGGGCGGGAGGTACCTGTTGATGGCAAAGCAATTTAGCCTTTTAACAGGCCTGTTTGTATAGATGGACGATTTACAATTTAAACAGAAACAAAAAACCAAAACAAATATGCCAACGTGTATCTCCTTTAGCAGTGACCCAGACTGGCTCTGCGTTTAATCCATCCCCAAATTCTCAGCTACTTCCCCTGTTTGCTGCTCAGGCTGCCACCCCTGTTGCTGCAGGGGTGATTGAATTGAATTGGCGATTTCCCTGTGAAGAGAAGGGTATTTCATTACAAATATCCCCCCTAAGGGTTGAGCTTTTGCTGACTGTTGCCTGTTGTTGTGCAGCAAGCAGTAAGTGGAGCTGGGCTCTGCGTGGTGAGAATGAGTTGTCTGACTGGGTTTTACTTTTATCTGCAGCTCAACCCTGTGCTGCTTCCTGCGTGGCACTAAATCTGCAGTTCTCTAGGAGAAGAAACCATTATTATTTTACTCGCAGGCACTCATTGCTAGATTTCCAAAATGCCAGGAACATTTGGAACATATGTCCTCCTGTACGCTGCAGAAATCACAGAGGAACTTTAATAGAATTTCACTCCCATGGAGCACAAAAACATCCACTCGATATTTCCTTCCAATATCAGTGACCAAAAATGAAAAAAAAGAAAAAGGCACGTTGCCTGAGAGCCAAATAAGTTTCTAATCCCCTAAAATAGTGTGGGTTTGGAAGGGGGAGTTATCCTCCAGGGGATGGGTGCTGTGTTGTGCTGGAAAGAAGCAGAGGAAGGAGAAACACAAATACCCCAATCCAATGGTGTTGCAGTTCTCTCCTGAGGAAAAACCTCCCTTTGCCCCAAACTTGAGAACTGCTTTCAATGTGTGTGTGTGCTCTGGTGTGTAGTGCTGTTCAAGTTCCTAAAATCTGTCTGGGACATTGAGGGCCAGGGCTCATTTATTACCAAAAATGGGCTGAGTCTGAGGGTGGCTGATTTCTTCTGCTTTAGATGTGGATGAAAAAAGAAAACTGCTGAACTCAGAAACCAATCCAAACATCAACAGAAAGGGAAATGCTCCTGGACCATGCTATAAAGTGTATTATTAATGAAATGCAATGTAAATTAAATAAAATCACATTCGTTTTGATTAAATGCAGTAGAAATGTGGCAGTCCCCTTCTGAGAATCCAGTGTGCCGATCACCTCACACCACAGGCTCTAAGACAACCCCATGGGGTGTTCTCACACAGTCTTTGTAATTGGGTGTTTTGATCACCTCCTCTGAAGGAGGTTCCTTGTTCACCACAGTCCCTATAATTTTAGTTATCCTGTTTGTCCTACTGTAAATCTGGCTGGTGCCACTCAATGCCAATGCTGTTCTCATTATGTTTTAAACCAATTAAATTGAACAGCATTTCTTTTAATTCCAATTCAGACTTTTTTTCCCACACCATAATCCCACTCCTAAACTGGTAAAAAGCCTTTAACTTTTTGTCACTTGTTAATTTTGCCAAGATCAACTGAATATCTTTAGTCAGCTTCTGTCTTTAAAATGATCCTCTCAGTATAACTGCTGAAAATTAAACCCTGTCCTTCCTACTCATAGCTCTTGTTGAGGTGTGGTAGGAATTATTTTACTTTATTCTAGTTAGGTCTTGTCCGCAGCAGTAATTTTGCCTCAGAAAGCATCCTCTTTTTCTATATATATTTTACTAATTTGCCTCCTGTAATATTTCATTGGTTTTTTGTCAAAGAGCTGCAGAACTGTGAATGTTTGCCCCCAAACTCTGATAGTGCTCTACAGTGTTTGGCATCTTAGATGCATTAGAAATTAGCAGTTTTCAGTCATGCAAGTGCCCAAATGTAGCTTTACAGGGAAATCATTTCTTTCTCAGCTAATTAAATAGGTGGATTATGAATGAGGTGGCTGAAAGCTTGGAAAACAAAAGGAAGCGACAAGAGAGAAGTTGCTGGGCAAAACCAGTGGTGATAAGGGGTTTGGCAGCTGAACTCAGGCGGTGACCGTCTGAGTTTCTATTGAGGGCAGATGTCACTGTCAGGAAAGAAAAACAGGCCTTTTGAGGCCCTCCTTACATGTCTCTGAGGCTTGATAACAAAGGAAAGATGAATCTGTGACCACTGGTGTGAGAGCAGGGACTGGGAAGTTCACTGTCACTTTTGTCTCATGACAGCATTCTTTTCCTCTGGAATTAGTTCTATTTGGTAACATTTATTGCTGGTTTTAGTCAGTGGGTTTGTCAGTAAGGATATTTTAAAATGCTAGAGAGTTGCTCAGATGTGGAGGGAGTAGTCCCTGTGTATCTATTCCTAGTTGGAACCAAACTCTTTGGAAAACCCCCAACCATAACTTTTTAGACCTAAGTTGTCAGTCTAACTTTTTAAGCCTCAGATGTTAGACTGAGGAGAGTGTGTGTAATAGCTGGTGAGAGGGTAAGTGTAAATCAGCAGTGTAATAGAGCAGTGAAAATAGCAAATGCCACCCAGGGATGGCCGAATCTCCCGCCGATGCGGGGAGGTGTCTGGGCCATTGTGCGAGCGCCGGTGAACTCCGCTGAGGAGCAGCACACGCAGAGCTGGCCGTGCTTGTTCAATCACTGACCTAAAATTGGAGTAACTGCACAGAAGGGCAGCAGAAAGAGCCTGCCTTATGAGAGGAGAAATCTGCCTTCCCTTGCTTATCTCTAGCTGCTAGGTAGAGGGAAAGAATTTGATTGCCATCTAGAAATATCTCTGGAGGGGAGGACAGGTGAAAATAGTTGTGTAAGCCAAATAAGCTGCTGCAGAAATCAGCAGCAGAAACCAATCCAGACATCAACAGAAGGGGAAATGCTCCTGGACCATGCTATAAAGTGTATTATTAATGAAATGCAATGTAAATTAAATAAAATCACATTCGTTTTGATTAAATGCAGTAGAAATGTGGCAGTCCCCTTCTGAGAATCCAGTGTGCCAATCATCTCACACCGGTGAGATGTAATTTAGCCTGGAAGATATCACCATTAGTTATTAGATGTAGATTCCCAGCTGCTGTAACAGTGAAACCATTCTGGAAGAGGCAAAACAACTGAATACTTTTATGAGTTTAAATGCCTTCAAAGCACCAGGACTTGATGAAGAAGACGGCCATTTTTGTTCTTGGTTAACTACAGGCAGAATTCAGAATTTCCACACATGAAGTCTATAGCTTTCAAAAGATAACGTGCCTTAACAAAATTCGATTTAGTGCCAACATTTTTACTGTTACAGCAGCCTCAATTAGCAGTCTCAGGAAATAAAGGCTGTAATGAACTCAGCTGTCCTGTCAGAGCCTGTCCCTCAAGGTCAGCACCAGTGCCCTGAGCCTGGGCTGTGCAGGGACATGCACACCCTTAGTTTTCCTCCTCAAATTGCTCTGTGAATGGATAAAAGATTTAATTGCCTTCTGCTGAAAGTGGAGAGGCAAACCCAGCACCATTTGTAAGTAGAAAAATTAGCCTTGAGCTGAAATAAATACAGCGCATCCTTGAGATCTCGCCAGGCAAAGGAAATACAGTGTAATTGTGGGGCAGCTTCTTGTGTTAGAAATGCAATTCCGGTTTAAACCTCACTCTGAAAATCTGTGTTAGTCTTTAAATACAGAATTGCCTTTCAAGATAACACAGTAAAGTGTTTAATTGTCTTAATTTAATTTTCAGAGCTCTTTGATTGTGCAGCAGCATTTAGGCAGCTACTTCCTTGTTCTGTGTTTTACTTCCTCCTTTAATTATAAAGTTTCATTGTTGTCAGTCTCCAGGAGAAGAAAAATGATTTTTAGAGTAAAAGGAATGTCATTTACACATGAAGTCATGATAACTTGCACAAATTATGTTAATATAAGATGGATCTTGAGGAAAAAAAGAAATACCCCCCCACTCCAGAAAGCTGGAGCAGCCTCTTAAACTCTTAAATATTCTTAATTCTTAGATGATCCGTACTGGATCTATTTGTTATTGACATACAAGCATTTTATTTCTTGCCTGATCTGAAACGGTAATCTCATTGTAAAAGGCTAATAATTATTATTTTTAACTTGTATTTTAGTCTCTAGAAATTTTACGTTATTAATAAGAAACACTGAACACCGTGCAGCAGAGTTAGTCTGAAGTCAGACTTCAGGCATTTGTAACTGCAGTGTGTCTGGATGTGTATTTACATGCATGTGTGTGTATTTATATATTTATATATGTGAATTTCTGATCACAGCAAACCCAGTTGGTTCTATGCTTGCAAAATCAGCTTTATTTGAATTATTGAATCTTGAGGTACCAAGTTCCATTAAATAACATAAATCAAATCCCCAGAAGTACAGATTGTAGTCTAGGGTACATGTAACCTTTTAACAACTTATTTTAAATATGTGTAGGTGTTGGCCTTGTTATTTCTGATGATGTGAATACATACATAAATAAGTGTATATACTTCTATATACACACTTTTTTTTTTTGCTGTTGTCATTCCAAATTGTATTTGCTTTTCAGGCATGATTTTTAGTTTGCACATAATCTGTACTGTGGACATTTTGATTTGTAGAGACCTGAATGTTAAGTGGGTGTTTTTAAATATATTCTTAGAGTACAGCTGGGATAAAGAATGACAATGAAGGATGGGACAGGAATTCAGAATTATTTTGATAAATAGAAATCCCCGTCAGGAATGGAGTTATCCCTCAGGAGTGTTATAGGTAAAGTTTATTCTGCCTTATGGCCTGGTGATGGACTACATGACCTTTCAAATTCTCCCCTAGCCCTATTTTATGATTCTGAGATCAATTCATTTTGGCATTTGACATCTCCTGCACATAGACTATAGATTATTCTAACGCCTTTACTTATTTAAAAAGTTTTGGTTTGTGTGTTTGTTTTTTTTTTTTTTTAATTTTCTATTTTTTGCACTTGAAACACTTTAACTACATCTAAAATGTATTCTTATTTATTTGAAGACTGTAAAATAAAGTATATGGGTTTCATTTGGCTGTTCAGCAAGCAGCCTAAAACTGGATTTTTATAAGAGGTTAAAAGGCCGTAAATTACTGCTTTTTCACATAAAAATATCTGAAGGTTTATATGCTGTTGATCCAAAGCTATTCCCATTAGTGGTAATAACTAGGAGATAATTCACTTCATTTGGATAATGAAATCCTGGTTCTCAAAGTAGTTTTAGTAACATTCAGCCTAGAATCAGATTATTCTTTACAGCGTGTTAAAGTCATGGCAAGGTGGTCTTCAGCTTGCAAGTGTAATTTGTTCTCACAAATAGGTAATCTTGTTAAAATATTGTCAGGTTAATCAAAATTGATTTGCATGTGCTAAACCCAGTGAATGCTAATCAAGTATCGGGTTAGGAAGCTTTAGCAGCAATTTGAAGTCTTTGATAGTTTGCCATTATTCCTGGATGGAATGACTCACTGGGTTTGTGGAAGCATTTTGAAGCCTGAACACCTTTCCACGGCTGGATATGAATGTGCTGCAGACTACAGCATCTCCTCCAGAAATAGATTTTAAAACACCTGGCAGTGGGGATCGCTGTGTTTGTTATAGCTCATGTGCAATGGACTGTTCTCCAGACAACGTGAGTGCTTTGTGCTTTTGTCACTGCTATCTGTAACTATCATGCCATTTTTTTACAAATAATGGTCAAAAATATATGTAATATTGTAATTTTAGAGTATTACATGGTGTATCTGTTGTGTTAGAAAATGCATATAGGACTTCTTTGCATTACATTTGAAAGATAATTCAGTGTAATTGTTAATTTGTTTGAAGATATGGTGAATTTTTAAAAATAATTATGTGATTATCAATATGGGGTATATAGGAAAGTGAAATGACCGAGAACAAAACCTTCCTTTTCCTGGAGCCAGCAGGAGCTTTGCACTCTGCTCACACCCTTTAAAACTTACAACATCTTATTTTCTTTCAACAGAAAGCTTTTCTTTACAGACTACGGGAATGCTGCCAAGGTGGAGAGATGTGACATGGATGGAATGAACAGGACGTGGATAGTAGACTCGAAAATTGAACAGCCAACTGCTCTGGCACTAGACCTCATCAATAAATATGTGTACTGGCTTGACATATATCTGGAGAGTGTGGAAGTTGTTGACTATCAAGGGAGAAGGAGGCAAACAATAACTAAAGGCAGACAAGTAGGTATTTATTTACAAATTGGTAAAAAATAATAACATCAATAAATGAATGCAGGTAACGCTAGCAGCTACAGGGATTTCATATTTTTTTTTTCCATTTTAGTTCAAATGCATTAGACTTTAAAAGATCCATCTGCATGTTTTGGTTTACCTGCAGTTTAGCCCATTTTGCTACCTCTTAATGCAGTGTCTCATTAACCATGCACCAGGTGAGTCACACTCCCCATTGCAAAAGACTTCAGGAGGGAAAATACGGGGTGGAAAGGTGCTAGGAGATAAATCATGAATGACAAGATGTCCTTACCCACTCAGGAAGGAGAGACTAACAGGCACAATAATGTGAAACAGAATAGCAAAAGCTATTCACCCATTCAGACTAATCTGGATGCCCTTAAATCTTATTTTTGTTGATGGCAATGATGCTTTTCACAGTTGATCCCAATGTTCAGAGTCATAAATACAAACAGCGAGACTGTGTGAGTCTTTGAGCAGGAGTATTTCAATCCATTAGCCTGGAGAGTGGAAGAGTTCTCTGACAGTTGTGAGTCTCATGTAAATCCAGGGAAAATCAGCAAAGGCCAAACTGTTCTGGTCGCTACTTGGGCTGCCAGAGCTGGTGTGGGCACCAAGTTTGCATCTGTTTGTGCCTGAGGTTAAACAGGGAATGTAAAAATGCGTGAGCAGAGCAAACATTTTACATGTTTTGCTGTCATTTTTTGCTTCCAAGTAATCACTGTTTACCAAGGGACAGCTGGTTAGACTGTTAACTAAAACCAGGCAGTAAATGTGACAAAAAGCCATCTAAGTGGTGGTTTGGCAAACACCTTCCTGATTTTTACCAATCTATTCCCAGTCTTTAACCAATTCTGGAACAAAGAGTCTTGTAAACTTTTGGTTTGTTGTTTTGTTTTTGTTTTTGTTTTTGCTTTTGCTTTTGTTTTTTGTTTTTTTAATGTAACATTTTGTAATAGATACTTAAAAAGCTAAAATCATTTTCAGAAGCCATTAGCAAATACCTTTACAGGCTTGTAACTGAGTTGTACTGGTGTCATAGGAGAGATGCTTGTTCTTTCTCTTCTTGCTGAAATTTAGATGCAAAAGAGGATACTTTTTCCAGTTCAGGGGGATTCTTTCTTCTCAAAACTAGCTAAAAAAAGAGGCGATCTGTGTCTTTTAAGATGGGTGAAGGGTAGCAAAAAGTTTGGCTTCTCACAAAAGTACCGATTGTCTTTCCTCTCAAACAAAGAACTGATAATTTCAGTGGGTTTTGTGCTGCATTTGCCGTGATCTAGAATGATTGTTTCTCCAAATTACTCTTCATTAGCCCAAGGAAACAGCAGACCACAAAACTGTTCACAATAATTTTTAGGGACTACAGTTTCTTGTGTAGGTAAAGCATATCAGAGATGTGCTTTCCAAACAAAACTGGATTTTGTGATTATCAGCCTGGGTAGCTTTCAAAGGACAAGCCAACAATGTTTTCACTCATGTGTAAGATTGCTGGAAAGCTTCATGAGATGTAAAAAACTCAAAAATGAAAAAATAAATACAAATAATTAGGTCATTGTAAAACACATTGCAAAAAGAGACACATAGTTTAACAGTTTTAATAAAGAAAATTTCTCCTGGGAGTTAAACAATAAAGATTTAAACTGAGTGCAAATGGAAGTACGGAAAGAAGGATTGTAATTCAGGGGAGAATTCCACAGTTTGGTGCAGATGCATCTTTATTTTCAAGGCTGTTTTCTCTTCCATCCTCCTATAATTGCATTGATTTTCTATTGGGTCTTAATCAAACACTTCCAATGATGTCAATTATTATTTATTTTTCTGGGTGAGGACAGAATACAATGGCAAGATTTGGCCAGCTGTGGTATAATTCCTGAATGACTGAAATACTTCATGCACCACAGGGTTGTTGTCTTCAGGTTGGTTTTTGGTGGCATAGGTCTGAATTTGTGAATGAGATAAGTAAACACTTTGTGGTGAGCAATTTCATGATTAAAGTAATAAGATATTTAGCCTGTGAATATCTGAACATCTGCCAAAAATTCTCTTGAATTTGTTCAGCTTTCAGAATTGCTTGTGAGATATTTTACATTTTCTAAATCTATGAATCAAGCACAGCCTCTAAATTATTGAATGCTTCGCGTTTGAGCTGTGATTGTCTAACTAACTGCTATCAGGTAATTTTTAATCAATGTGCCCAGGCACATCAGAGATTAATACAACTTTAGAGTTCACTTTTTGAGAAACAAGCACTACCAAGTGGCCACCACCATATCCAAAGACACCAACACAAAAGGAACACAGCAAAGCTGACAGAATTTGGCTATTTCTCATGTACTCAAGAAAATATTCAGCAGGTATATGTTGCACCGTTTGCCTTGATTGATCATAAAATAATTTTTAAAAGTGGATCAATTGCATCTATGAACTGTGTTTTAAATTTCTAAGTTTACTGTATTTATTAGTTAATGCTAGTTAATAATAGTTAATTTACCTTAGCTACTATTAGTTAATGATCAGTAGTTAATACTAAAATAAGTTGTTGTGCTAAAAGTGTGCAGAAGTTTTTAATTTAAAAAAACAGAGAAATGGGCAATTCAGAGAGTAAATCAATTTAGATTGCTAAATAATTTGAATTTTCTGCCTTTCTTGTACGAAGCTTTTCTAATTATAAATTTCAGACTACATGAACTATAATTCTAAGTGTAATTTTTTTATTATTTGCAAATATTTACTGACATATTCAGAAAACCTTTTGTATAGTGTATCACATGCAATTTACAGTAGTGTTTGATGTTTACAACTCCTGGATATGCCTAAAATATTGAGCTAAAATAATGATACCATTTTTTTCTTTTCCAGATTAGGCATCTTTGTGGATTGGCAGTATTTGAAAACAATTTATATACAATTAACTCAGATAGCCTCAGCATTTTACGAATAAACAGATACAATAGTACTGATGTTCAGGCTCTTGCTAGGCTGGACAATGCTAAAGAGGTCCGTGTGTACCAGAAAAGATCTCAAGCAGCAGGTAAGATCAAACTTCCTCTCTCTAAAAAGCATAAAACCGGGCATTAAGGGGTTGTGTGGTTATGAAGGTCCTACCAGAAAAAAGTGTGTGAAGATCGAGTGAGAATTTGTCCTTGTGGCACAACTTTCTGTTACTTCATCTGCCCAGTTTTCTGAGTGGTTGTTGCCACCTTTCCTGTGTCTCTAAGCTCCCAGCTGAGCCTTTTCCTGAGACTCCAGTTTGGAGAAGTGCCAGGGAGCGCTGCTCTGCACGTTGTGGCACTCAGACCTCGGAGAGTTTAACACCTTTGGAATTGCTGGATGTCCCAGTGTTGTCCACGTGCCTGGGTCTGAGATCTCAGCGATTCCTGGTATCTCTGGGCCTGCTTTTCAGACACCTCGTGTGAGCTCCTGTCTTTGGGGCTGCCAGAAAGGCAGGAGGTGTGGGCAGCCAACCTGCCGAGCTGCCAGCGCAGCACTGGGGAAAGAGGGAAACGCTGACAGGGTTTTTCCTTGCTTTGTGTGAATGTCAGCTTTGCCATCTGTGAAAGAAATCTTCATTTTCCTCTAGAATGAAAAACTCTTTTATAATCTCAGAATGTTTTGGTAAAATGGCAATTTCTGAGGTCCATAATCCTGTGTGACTTTAATTTGTTTACGTCCTTTCTGCATGGAGAAGAGCGGTGGGACTTGTGGGAACTCTGTGTTAAGGTAGCAAGATCCAAAACATTTACAGTAATTCTTTATGAGAATGTTTTGATGTGACTGATAACAATAAATCATTGCCATGACTGCTTAGACAGAAAAGCCAACACATCAATTCTCAATGTTGATGTTTCTAAACAGAATGGCTGCTTCTGGAGAAGTTTCTGAGGGGAGAACAAACTCTAAATTGATGTAGAATGGGTGAACTAATTTTCACCCTGGAGCTGAGGGCATTGATTTGCAGATGTCTGAAGGAGGCTGCAAAGACTCTTTGCTATTACCATCCCTCTTGTACTTCTGAGGGAGTCAGAGAGGTTGAGTAGAGGAGAGACATGAGCACAGTGTAATCTTTTATTACATCCTGTGATTACTCCACTACTCCTTTTGTTTTGAATGGACATGTTTGCAGCTTGTCAAGATTCTCTGTAAAGGCTCTCTCAGCTTGGTGAAGTTTCTGTATTACCTTTAACCATATCGACCTTAAACCACTTGATTGCTTCTTTTTTTTTTTTTTTTTTTAAAAAAAATAAAAAAAAAAAACAACCCTGAAAAGCTTGAGGTAAAGTAGGAAGAATGGAAAAACATTTTTCAAGCTATAATACTCTTTTCTGTTTTAAGGCAGCTTGGTAAATGTAAGATAGCCTGGTACATTTTGTTTTCTCAGCATATTGCTGTAAACAGTTTTTTAAAAACTATTAGGCTGCTAATAGAGAACTGTGCTTTTGGAAATATGAAATCAAGGGAAAGGAATTCTTTTGCTTCCTCAGCTGAATTTATATCCCAACCGTACAAATCTGCACCTCATCCCTATAAGTTTTCAGGGCAGGTTGGATGGGACTCTGAGCAACCTGCTCTAGTGGAAGGTGTCCCTGCCCATGGCCCAGGGTTGGAATAAGATGAGCTCTAAGGTCCCTTCCAACCCAAACCATTCTATAAATATGGAAAAACGCTACAAGGCTTGTTCTGTTCTTTAGTTTCAGCTCAGGTATCTGCCCAGAAAGGCGCTGTCTAATGGAGTAGAAGGAATACCAAGCTGTGTGGGCATGGGATGCACTCTGTCCTCAGAAAACCCCAACCAACCAAATAAACCAAAGCAACAAATGAAAAAGGGGAGAAGTGTCAGCTCCCCCAGGGCAGCGCTGCCCGACAAGTGCTGTGCAGGGGCTTATTCACAAAGGGGTGATTGCACACAGCGATGGGCATGGCTTGATGGCCACAAGATGGCCCCGGGCCTGGGTGTCATCTTTAAAAAACACCTTCCTTAGTAGTTATAATCTGGGGAAAGACTTATTGTGACACAAATCCCCTTTATTTTTTCTTTTCTCTGTGAACTTTCTCCATGCTGATGCATATAATTGTCTTGCTTTCAATGTCTCTGAGCCGTGCTGTTTTCCACTCGCCATAGTCAGAAGCCATGCGTGTGAAGGGGACCCATATGGAATGCCGGGGGGATGCTCCCACATCTGCCTGCTCAGCAGCAGCTACAAAGCACGGACGTGTCGCTGCAGGACTGGCTTCATCCTGGGGAGCGATGGCAGGTCATGCAAAAGTATGTTATTTAAATCCAAGAGTCTGCCAGCCATGAGTGGTCCAGGGTGTAGTTCTGGGTATTCTTTAGCACATCACGTGAGCTGCTTTGGGGTAAAGTTGGTTTGTAACATGTACCTGGCGCTTGGTCCACATGCTCCTTTCATTCCCTTAAAATTACTTGATTTAGCTTAGCTCACAGGAGTGACAGAATAACCCTGGGATGCTGTTCCAAGAGTACTAAAAATGATCACAAGTTTTACATTAGTCAGCCTCACTCTTTATTTATATGCCACGCATTTTCACAGCACTCGGGTGCTGGAATGCTGCTCAGTAGTTTGTTGCATCCAATTTCCACCCATGCAATCAACTTATAGCACAAAAGCAGAACATTCCTGTGCACAAGTCAAGGTTTTTCTCAGAATACTTTGTGAAAGCAAATGCAATTTGTGCAGCTGTGGCTGTACCTAACGTAACATGAACACAGTCTGCCTACAGCCGACAGGAGGGCACTGAAAGTTTTTGGGAATGCCTGTTTTTTCAATGGTTTTTCAGTCAAATGACGTTGATTTAGTTCGGGTGAAAGACATGCAGTTAGGTACTCTGATGGATGCTGGTAGATGGACTTATTTGACCTCAGTCAAACCTGATGCTGTTTTCGCTGACAATTCCATCAAAAAACCCTGGGAGGCAGCAGGAAAACTATATAGAGAATTTTAAGAGGTACATTGATAGCGCTAAGCCTCTGATATCTATAAGTATCTTTAAGGAAAGAAAATCACTTTGCTAAGCTTCACTTGTTTGTAATCAACTTAATTATTTAAATTGTAAAAATCTGAGAAATATGAACTATTGATATCCCATGTTTTGTGCCTCAGTTGGAAAGAACAGAGAATGTTGATTTGTTGTATTCCTTTCAATTTGAAAGAAATTTACTTTAATCTTTTTTGTTGTTTGATTCTGAGAAACTAAGGTGGAAAAAAGAGTGTTTTGTATACACTGGAGATGATGGCATTGTTAGATTTTAAGATTACTTCAGTTGTGGTCTATATTACCTTGATAGATCCTAATGAATTGTGAAATTAAATGTCTACAAAGCTATATATGTCCACTTCACAACAGATAAGCAAAGTTATTCTGTGATCTACAACTGCTTTTTCAGTATGAGCTTTTACACAAAAAAAAATAATTAGATGTAAGCAGCTCACTGAAGTAATTTGTATTTTAAATAAGGGAATGTAATTAGCTAGATTTTTTTTTTAATGTAGATACCTTCAGAATATATGAAAGTTTAATTTTTGGTATCGAATAAGGCCCCTGCTCCCCACTAATTATGCCAGTTAATTAAACAAGGACATTATGCACTGTGAAGAAGATTAGGCAGCATCAGTTGTTTATGTTTGTAATCTTTCTTTTGCAGGACCAAAGAATGAATTGTTTCTTTTTTATGGGAAGGGACGCCCAGGAATAATCCGGGGAATGGACCTGAATACCAAAGTGTCTGACGAGTACATGATCCCCATAGAGAACCTGGTCAATCCTCGTGCTCTGGACTTCCACGCTGAAACCAATTACATTTACTTTGCTGATACCACCAGTTTCCTAATTGGACGGCAGAAAATTGATGGCACAGAGCGAGAAACAATCCTCAAAGAGGGTAGGTGATGCTCAGGGATGGTGACATTGAGAGATGCTTACTATGGAGAAGTTGAACTGACATTTGCAGATAATTTGGAGTTTTATTTGAATTTCCTGTGGAAAACAGACACAAATTTGACCTTGAACAGAACTGGAGCTGCTTTTTTACAGCTTCCTGTTTATTTTTCCTGAGGGCAGAAATGTAAAATTCGTTTGAGTCATTCTATTGTGAGTTCTTACTTTGTCCAGTTACGCACTGGTGGGTAATTCCTGTCTTCACTGTATCCTTCCAGTAGCTGGGTATTTGTTGGGCTGTCCCATATCCTTGTAGACTTTATAAGACTTCTTCACTCCAGCCTGTAGCACACTGGGGATTCTGGAGCTTATTCAAGTAGTTTGGCAGAAGGAGATTGTCTGCAGTGCTTGAAAACTCATTAGGGAAAAAGCATTGTCTTTCCTGATGCATTTTCCATTGTATATGTGGAAGCAACAGGAAGACCTAAACATCTATTAGAACCTTAATTAAGATGCTTGTAACATTTATTATAGCAATGAGAGAAAATGCCAGCATTTCTAGTTTCCACATCTCCCACTACACTGGATCTCTCTGGGCTAGAATCATACCTCATCATACCAAATGTTGCTGCAGTGAAAAAAGCTTCTGGTTTTTCAATCAATATTTGGTTTTCCTTTATGGCCCCTTCTCTGAAATACTGCTTCAGCAGGAGGTAGCAACTGCCTCAGCTGAAATTCATGCTACAGTAATTATTTTCTAGTCCTCAATCTGAGAAGCAGAATAAATACTCAGCTTTCAGAGAGCTTAATACCTTTACTTGTGAATGGAAGCTCAGGACAGTGAAAGTAACTAAAACCCGATTGTTTTAGCAGGGGGATTTCCACTCCCTGTCATTCATAATGCATGTTTTAATCCACCCTTCTGAGGAGCCATCTCCACTGCACAGTGATATGATCCTCTTTTAGTGTATCCTCTCCTCAGAGTCTGCACAAAGATCCCTTCAGCAGCAGTTGCAAGGAGTAGTGGCAGGCTCCTTACCCTGCTCTGGTGAGTGGTTAATAAAGGGAATTTGTCTCAGAAAATAGCAAATACTCCGCTATCAGTCTGGTAATTCTTCATTTCACTGCCAGCATGGGAATGGATAATGTACATCTCATACCTTCCATTGCTGACTTTCTTTTACTAACTGTGCATTTCATTTGACAATGAAGTAATTAAAATGTGGAGTACAGGAAGGAGCAGGAAACATGTAAATTTAAATATTCTAAGGGAGCAGTGAGGAGCATCCTGTAAAAGGTGTCAGACAGGTCGGGTGTCAGACAGGCTGGAATTAGTCTACTCAAACATGCAAACATGAATAAACTTTGTATGTCAAACCAGACAATTGGTGATATTCCTTTAAATAATGTTTAAATGCAGTGTCTTTATAAGTACAACATAGCAAAAATATCAGTGCAATACCGAAAGAGTTGTGGATTATCTGATGATTTATTATTGGTGAGCCCACTATTTGCAAAGACCAAAAATATGTCACTGTCATTCTCCCCCTCCTTCTTCCCCAGGAGCTTACATTGTTAGTTTTAACTTGGTGTAGTTTCATAACTTTAAAGTATATTTAAAGAACATTTGTTAATGAATTTTTCATGATTTAAAAAATTAATGTGGCCTCCAGCCATAACACCTCAGCTTTTATTCTTGTCAACTCTCAAGAGCTCAGCAGAGACAGATTAAATTGTTCCTTGGTGGAAGGCTACTACAGAAAATCAGGTGTGTCAGGAGGTGGTTTAATATTTGCTCTGAACAGTGTGCTGCTAAGGGCTGCTAGCTGTGGTAGGTGCCACTTCTCAGATTAGAAGCTGCATTTTTTTTTGGTGACTATCAGTTTTTTCTAGAATGTATATGCTCGTTCAGACAGCGTTGCCACTCAGATAATTACAGTTTGCCTACATGAGAGCCTGATCCTACGCGCTGTTGGCTGGGAACTGGGATCACTGAGCACCTCACTCTGCTGGAGTTTGATTTCCCCTCTAGTTTCAGCTGTGATTTCCTATTCTTCACTTTGGGAAGCAAACTGCTGTGTAGTGTTGATAATAATTTGACAGCCCTCAGCACAGCCTAGCTTAGAGCTGGTGGCACAGCTGCAGTAGCACTGTACTTCCACCAGCAACAGAAATTACAATTAACCTTTCAAACCATGAGGTTTCTTGAATTTGACTGTATTTAGTTTAGAAACATGTTTGCCACAGAATTCCTGCAGAAAACAAGGTAGCTGAGAGACAGTAGCTGTTATATGAAGCTCAATTGATGTGGAGCAATAGTCATGTAAATTTTGGGAGGTATCCAGCATTCTAATCTGACAGTTTTGCTGCTGATACCAATACAGCCCATACTTGGACTGGTTTGACTCCCAAAGAAGAAAATGAAAAAAAAGCAAACTATCATCTTTAAAAAAGATGATCCTATTAATATCAAAATCTGATCTTATTAGTATAAAAACTATGTTTAGCCCGAATTGCCTTGGTCAGACAGGATAAAAATAAAATGAGTTTCGCACAAATCGCTCCTTGTTCTCAAGCTTGGTTTTACTCGTCATTGTTTTCTCGACTTGAGCAAAATCTGCTGAGGCCCCTCAGCGCTCTGAATCAATCACAGCTCAAGTTTGTCTGTGTTGCCTGTTCTGTTCAGCATTTTTTCCCTGAGCCTTGGGCTCCAGGTCCTTGGTGAAATTCTCTCTTCTTTTCCCTTCCATTCTTAGCACTTTTCTCAGCATACTCGACCGCTCCAAGACCAAAGGCCACTCTCTTCTTTCAGGAGCTTTCAGCTGCCTCCTACACTGTCTTTTCAAAAGAGTGTAGCAAAGGCACTGAGAGATGAAAAATGAAACTGGCAGTGTCCATCAGCCTGGGGAAGCTGGCTGAGCTGCTGGTGCTGCTCTCAGACACTGCCTGACCCGCAGTTGCTTTGTGCTTTGGGTGATTCTTGTCAGACCAGGTGGTTGCTGGGTTAGAAATGTGTCTTGGTTTGAAAGACAGGTGTCCACCAAAGGAAGGCAGGAGCCTCCCTTGAAATGGAAAAAAAATGTAAACCCCCTCCCTCCGAATTATTTCTAAGTTTGAAATTAAGGGGGCTCTCAGGCAAAGATGTGGGAATAGGAATAACAGTTCTTTACTAGAAAAGAAAAAAAAGAAAATACAAATGCAATAGTATAATAAAGAAAACAAAACCCCTTCCCCCCCCAAGCCTACTGCCAAAGTCAGAAGAATAGAACCTGACTCCCTGCTGGTCAGGGTGTTGGTAGTAGCCCGGTTAAGTGGTGGCTGCAGTCCTCCTGGAGTGGCAGATGTAGTTCTGTCGAAGCAATGGTCCTGTAGAAAAGGTGTAGGTTTCCTCTGGGAATTCAGTGGAAGAAGTTGCTCCTCAGTGGAAGAAACAGCTCCCCAGGGAAATCCAGCCGAAGAGGTGACTTGCTGTCCCAAAACCCCAGACTTTATCCTGGTGAGAATGCTTAGTTCCTTCCCCCC